>JAQMYF010000012.1:45798288-45809530 GCA_030014195.1 Neosilurus mollespiculum | reverse complement strand
CAAGCCGTGCAGCTGCATTCTGGATCAGTTGCAGAGGTCGAATTGCGCTCAAAGGTAGACCTGCCAGGAGTGAGTTGTAGTAGTCTTGAGATAACAAGGGACTGAACAAGTATCTGAGTGGCCTCAGCTCACTCATTTGCCAAACCATTTAATCTTACTACTAGGGGCACAGTGAGGCTGGGGCCTATCTTAGCCTGCAGTGGGTTGAAGGCGTGGCACCCTGAACAGCTCACCCGACCATCACAGGCCAACACACACAACCATACACACTCACATTCACGCCTAGGGGCAATTTGGAACAGTCAGTTAGGCTAATGTGCATGTCTTTGGACTCGAACCCAGGACCTTCTTGCTGTGAGGTGGACGTGCTAACTACTACGACACCATGCTTCCTCCTTTCTCATCTCAGTCTGGTTAGCACGAAGCACGTTTTTTTTCCACTTTTTTTTTTTTTTTTGTGTGTGGCTGCTCATGCATATATCTCAAAATCTCCTCGATATATCAGCTTTACCTTTTCAGTCTAGTAACTTTGGACCAAATGCTGAAACAAGCTTTGACAAGGTCATAGTAAGTCAAACTCAATGTCAGCAAAATTGTTTATAATGTCTAGGTAGCGACGGGTGCTATTGTTTTGGTCTAATTTATCTAAAGGTTTGTACTAAAGGCAAAAATCAGATTTTTTCACTCACACCTCAGTTGCCAAATCACTTACTCCTACTAAGGGTTGTGGGCAGGCTGGTGCCTATATCTGCCGACACTGGGCGAAGGCGCGCTACACCCTGAACAGCTCATCAGACCATCGCAGAGCCAACACACACAACCATTCACACTCACACCTAGGGGCAATTTGGAAGAGCCAATTAGCCATTGGACTGTTGGAGGAGACCGGAATACACAGAGGAAACCCACACAAACACAGGGAGAACATGCAAACTCCACACAGAAACACCTGAGCCCAAGAACCTCAGGACCTTCTTGCTGTGAGGCAGACATGCTAACCACTACACCACCATACCACCTGTCTTTTTCAGCAAATAATCTTTTTTAAAGTCTTGTGAATAAATTAATCAAACTTGTAATACATGTTTCTTGTCCTTTATTTATTTATTTATTTATTTATTTAATACTGTATAAATTCCGCAAGGGAAATTTGGACTTCTGCATTTAACCCATCCAAAGTGAGCACACTCACACTCAGAGCGGTGGGCTGCCACACACTGCAGTGCCTGGAAAGCAGTTGGGGGCTAGGTGCCTTGCTCAAGGGCACTTCAGTCATGAAGGTGGAGGAAGGGAAGGTTGGGGGGCAGCCGTGGGCTAATGGTTAGAGAAGCAGCTTTGGAACTGAAAGGCCGCTGGTTCGTTTCCCAAACCAGCAGGAAAGATGTGTGGTGGCAGGGGAAGTGAGCAGAACCTTCCCTTCCTCCACCTTCATGACTGCAGTGCCTGGAGAGCAGTTGGGGGTTAGGTGCCTTGCTCAAGGGCACCTCAGTGGCGAGCTTCCTGGCGAGCTGTCCAGGGTGTACCCTGCCCTCGCCCAGAGTCGGCTGAGATGGGCGCCAGCCTCCCTGCGACCCTAATTAGGATTAGGCAGCTTAGACAATGAAAGAATGTTTTGCATGCACTGTGTGTTTTATATATTTATAAAGTAAAGGTTTATATATATATATATAGGCATGAATAATGATTTACCTTCCTGTGAAGGCCTTATTTGGAAAGCCAAAGTGAGTCACTGTGATGTAGTATGGCGCAGATGTGACTCATGCGTATGAACACCCCCACCCCTGCCCATTTTAGAAGGACGAGGGATGGATTCACCTCATCATTAATGTACAAATGAGCCCAAGTGTTAAGGTGCCATGTAGAAGTCAAGGCTAATGAAAGTCTGAGGAATGTGTGTGTGGGTGTGTGCGTGGGTGCGTGTGGGCATGAGGGATTAGGGGCATGGCGACAACACCACAGTGTCAAAAATGATCAGACGTTTTGGTGCTGTGATTGGATTCCTCTTGATATCCATCTGGTAGATGTGAGTGCAGGTTCACAGGTTTGTCTTAGTCAGAGCGCTTAAACAGATCACTTACAGAGCGAGCAGGAGGCGAGGGCAGCGCAAGAGAAGTGCACTCTCTCACCTCTTTAACACACCATGCACAATGTCATATTTAAAACCCTGACTGGTGAGGCTGGTCAGAGTGCATGACTGACTTGTCATTTAAAAGGCGGTGAGCTAAAACTGGAGCCTGTTGTCTTGGATGCGTACCTGCTTGATTGGCTCTTTTCTTAGTGGACGAGCTCTGGGCTTTGATTTTTACACAAAAACCCATTTCCTGGCATGATAATATTGGCATTGATGCTAACTGCATGGGCGTAAGCTGATTTTCTCTTCTGTCTGCTCATAGTTACTGTTTTTAGGGCCAGAAATAGAGGTCTGCAACTTGACACATGCACAGTAGTCTAAAACTGTGCTTATTTTACCACCTTCCACACAATCTGAATTCTAACTTGGGCTTGAAAGTGAGGGTAGGTAATTTTCTCAGAAGCATATTTGTTATATTTCTTGATATTCTTTTAACACCTTGACATCAATGAATAAATGATATCTTCAGACAATAAAATAAAAAACCCCACCTGTATATAGTCTGTCCACTTATTTCATCCCTTCAAATAGCCTACCTCATTACTGCATTATCTTATTACCTACTTCCCTGCGTGCGTTCCGCCCATCCACCCTCTGTGCATGACCAGAATCTCCCACAATGCAAAGCAGACATATCACTGACACACCGTTAAAGCTAGTGAGGTTGACAACAGCACTGAGTATTATAAATATCCATATTTCTTGTTTACATTCATTGTAATAATGCTGGATGTTTTCTTACATGTAAATGAGATGTAAGCTCATTGGATATCACAACAATCTGCTATGCTCCTCTTTGTGGACTCCAGCAGTAATTAGTCAGTGCCGCTCGTGTGCGTATTTTGGAGAAGCGGCTTTGGGAGAAACAGTGAAGGGAATACATTTGGGTGGATAATTTTAAGACGTTTTTTTCCCCCTGAAATAACCTGCCCGAGCTTTACAGTCTAATGCTTTATAGTCTGATGCTAGTGTATCATTTGTACAGCTGGTTATAAAGTATTTGCACTACCTGCAGTTTTATCGCTATTTAATGCATAATAATAATAATAATAATAATAATAATAATAATAATAATAATATTTATAATAATAATAATAATAATAATAATAATAATATCGTGATTCCCGTTAACATGAAAAAAGCCCACAGTGAATCTTATCACAATGAATTTTAATAGGCATGGGCTAATAAAGACTGGACATGAAATTTCATTATGGAGTTTTATTTTCTAGAGCGTAAGGGAGAAGTCCTCATCATTTTGTTAGAGGCTTGAAGTCTGACCCTCACATGGAGGATTAGTTCGGTGATGAAATTTAAGAAAGACTGGAAATGGAAGATGAAATTTAGCTCTATATCAGGATTGATGCCTTTACAATGACACAGAGGTGCTGTAATGACTGCACATCCTGTTTCCAGCATGTCAGTGGTCAGCGATGGCGTCATGATGAGCACATGGAGAACAAGAACACATGGTTAAGTTCATAAGCACAGAAGGAATGACCTGGAGACACGACTTAATCTAGGTGTCTTGGACTAAAGTTTAAAGAAACACTATACTGCTCTAATTTTTGAGTACACTGGACTCTTTTGTACTTTTGGGCTTTCTTAATTAATGAGCTCGGCATCATCTCTTAGGTGTGAGTTAGTGTGTGAGTCTGTCAAATATCGAGTTATGGAGAGAATAGTTCTCCCATTCAAGGAATATTCCTAGCTTGCTTCCAGCATGACCAGGATGACCTCTTATATGTTCTTATATGCTGTTGGTTATTAAAAGAAATCCTTTGAGTTGCACACGTGTTGAGGCTACTTTACTGGATGTTGCTTGTCAGTGTATGTGCACGTGTGTTTGTGCAACAAAGTGCAGCTGGCCGAGACACTGTGTACCTGGTTTACCAAAACCCCACCCTCTGCTCCCTCACCATAGCAACCAGAGGAAACACAATGGGTATTCGTTGCCTTGGCAACATTGCCTGGTATCTCTAAGGCATAAGAGAAGGAGGGACAGCCAAAAAATTATAATATGCTGGAGTGGTGGTGGGTGGGGTTATGGGGGATCAGGAGCTGTATAAACCATTTCGAGCACATTTTAAAGCATAATGCATGTATGAGGGTATGTTTTAATGTCTTTGTGGGGACCAAATGTCCTCATAAGGTTAAAAATGTCAGGCTGGTGCACAGCTTTTACTGAGAAAAAAGAAAAGAATTCAGTTTCTTTTTTATTTGCTGAGTGTAAAAATGTGTGTGTGTGTGTGTGTGTGTGTGTGTGTGTGTGCGCGCGTATGATGAACTGATGAACATGATGCGAACTTGTCATGCACCACTGATGTATCACACTGAGGCCTATTTTTAAAGGAAGGTTTAATTACTACTCATGTACAACCACTTTTCAGTATTTTAAAGTACAGGTTAATGGTTACATTCTCACTCACTCATTTGTCGAGCCGCTTAACACTCCTATGGTGGCAGGAAGTCTGGAGCGTATCTCTGCCGACACTGGGTGAAGGCGGGGTACACCCTGAACAGCTTGACAGACCAACACACACACACACACACACAAACATTCACACTCGCACTGTCATTTAGGGGAAATTTGGAACAGCCAGGTAGCCTAATGCACATGTCTTTGGACTCTGGGAGAAAACTGGGGCACCTGGAGGAAACCCACTCAAAAATGGGAAGAACATGCAAACTTCACACAGAACGACCATTAGCTGAAAATCGCCCCAGAAACGTCTCGCTGTGAGGTGACACACACACACACACACACACTCATTTTCAATTCAGTACTTTTTTTAGTAGTATTTTATAATAGACATTGTTACAAAATGGTGTTTCTTTTCTCTTGATGCAGAAAGTGAAAAAAGAGAAGAGAAATCTTTTTTTTTGATGTTCTGGGGAGTCCCTTTTGCATTCTGCACTGTAGGGAACAATTAATAGCAGCTGTAAATATGTTACTGGATTGAATTATAAATATACATTCACATATGCGCTACTGTCAGTGTGATGAATTACCAGCTTGGGGTTTAATCAACGTTTATTCACAGCTTTGATTATCTTTCAGACTTAATCTGTGTGTTGAATCAAATTACTAATTTATTAGAAATGCTCAGATTTCAGTTTAATATTCACTGTGTTGTATAAAGAGCTATGAAATCCATAAAAAAGACACTTTTAAGGGGTGATCATTACAAGTATGTAGATCAGATACTCGTGGGCATTGACCTACTCACTTTCACTCATTTGCCCGAACCGCTTAATCCCTTAAGGGCTGCAATCTCTGCCAACACCGGGCAAACACGGGGTACACCCTGAACAGCTCGCCAGACCATCACAGGGCCAACACGCATACAACAATTCACATCACATTCACACCTAGGGGAAATTTGGGACAACCAGATAGCCTAATGTGCATGTCTTTGAACAGTGGGAGGAAACTGGAGTACCCGGAGGAAGCCCACACAAGCACAGGGCGAACATGCAAACTCCACACAGAAATACCCACGGCTGGGACTCGAACCCAGGGCATTCTTGCTGTGAAGCGAACATGCTAACCACGACATCACCGTGCCGCCGGCACTGAACTTTACAATACCTAATTTAGCCTATTGTAATAATAATGATGAGGATGATGATGATGATGATGATGATGATGAGAATGATTTTTATCATATTTATCATTGCTGCATAATCATCAGGCCCAGCAACAGACTGGCTTCTTTGGTGTTTTACACACCTCTACCTTATAATTTCCATCACTAATCCTCTCTCTATTCACCGTGTGCCTGGTTCCGGCTGACTGATTGTTTCCTCCCGAACAGCCACAAAATGATCTTAACTCATTCGTAATGCCTGATCCTTCTAAAGTTTATATTAGAGCCCTTGGGTGTAATTAAACGATCTCAATGTGTCCTTGTGCCTGAAATTTGACATTTTATTAATACTGCATATAAGATAACAGGTGTCTTTACTGATATGTGAAACTAGTATCCTGTTGCTGAGCAAATATGTTGAGAATATACATCAACATTCAGTACGGAGTTGATGATTATGGTTGGTGCATGAATATGAAGTACGTAAGTATGTAAATATTAGTGCTAAAAATACCCAGCTGTCTGTCAGAACCTAGATTATATCCATAGGGGCAGTCGGAACAAATCCCCAGTGTTTATCTAAGCTGTTCAACAAGTACTCATCTTTGCACAGTCTTCATTCACATCTACATCTACACTGATCAGCCATAACATTACCACTATCTGACTGGTCTGCGGCTGGACAACCTGTGTGTTCTGAGTTCATTCTATCATAGCCAGCATTCACAGTTTCAGCAGTTTGTGATGCAGTAGCTACTCTGTGGGATTGGACCAAAAAAATAAATAAATACTTTTTTTATTTGCTCTCTACTTGCGCATCACTGATCCTTGAGCACCCATGACACTCTTGCCAGTTCACTGGCTGTCCTTCCTGAGACCACCTGCTGTTTTGAAGATGAATAGACCCAGTCGTTTAGCCATCCTGATGTGGTCCTCACTCAGATCCTTACACATGCTCATTTTTTCCTGCTTCCAACACATCAACTTCGAGAACTGACTGCTCGCTTTCTAATAATAATACTAATATAGGCTATATAATCCATAGGCAGGGAGCGGCCAAGCAGAAAGCCCATTTAGTCCTTGGGGTTTTGAGGATGTAGGTGGTGAAGGAATGGAGAGAGTGAGAGGATGTCTGGGAACTGAGGAGATCCTTGAGGTGGGTGGGGGCAGTACCATGAACACACTGGTTTATGAGGGGTGAGACCTTGTATTCAATTCGGAGTGAAACAGGGAGCCAGTGGAGTGTTTTGAGAATGGTAGTAATGTGGTTGAATTTTCGCCCCCTCATCAGGACCCTAGCAGCGCTGTTCTGGATGCTGTTTCTGCCTAATACATCCCACTCCTTGGCATGTGCCACTGTCATGAGGTACTCAATGTTATTCATAATGCTAGTCATAATGTTTTTAATGTTATGGCTGATCGAGGCATGTAAAATAACTTTGAAAAACTCATTTTCTCTAATAAGTGGACCACAATTTAAAACACGTCACTATTCTAGATGTTCGAGATGTTGTGGAGTGGTAGGGGCAGCGTGCTGTCTGCCCCACTTTGCTTCCTTAGATTTATTATTGCAGCTAGTGGTACAAAATGGAAACTGAAACAAGCGTCAACAGCTACACTGTAGATCCGGGGTATTGAAACTTATCCACACAGGGAAGGTGTGGGTGCAGGTGAAGGGAAGGTGTGGATTTCATTCCAACTGCAGTGGCACCTGCTTGGTTGCAATGAAAACCTGCACCCACACCGGCCCATTGCAGATAAGGTTAAATACCCGTGCTGTTATAATGTTTTGTCAACTCCTAACTACATATTACTTTAAAATTCCCTACATTGTGTACTTTAAGGACAGAATTGTTGGCCTTTCGATTTCATTTGGTTTGATGCTAAGCTCTTATTCGTGTCGTTCTGTCACAACACAAACTTCATTAAAGCTTTCGGTGGCATACCTGTGTTGTACACAAATGCCTTATTTGTCACAGATGGAATAACAAAGTAGTGTGCAGTTGAAGTAGCCTATTCATGAATATCAACCGTACTGCTTTACAAGTCGAGTGACTGAATTAATAAGGTAATTAAAATAGCATGTTCTCCCTGCGTTCTGTGATAAGAATGGCCAAAACGGCTTTGAATATTGTACTGCGCTGGTGGATTTAAAATTTCTCAACCTCTTTTGCTCCTACTGCATCACAGCAGATTCATTTACTACTTTGAAAACGATACACACACACACACACACACACACACACACACACACACACACAGGTTAGTACCCAACCAACAACAACAGCAACAAGAAATTAGACTTGTGCTTTTGGAAATATACTGTAGAGCCTCCCTCAGAGGTAGGGTCTGATGATTTAGAGGTTTTCCATTTCGAAAAATGAATGATGGGCAGCACGGTGGTGTGGTGGCTAGCATGTCCGCCTCACAGCAAAAAGTTCTTGGGTTCGAGTCCTGGGCTCAGCAAGGGCGTTTCTGTGTAGAGTCTGCATGTTCTCACCGTTCTTGTGTGGGTTTCCTCCAGGTACTCTGGTTTCCTCCCGCATTCCAAGGACACTCACATTTGCCTAATTCTCACTCACACATTTTCAAACTGATTTATAGTACCATGGTCACAGGGAGGCTGAAGCCTATATTAGCTGACACTGGGCGAGGGAACGGTACAACCTGAACAGCTCACCAGACCATCACAGAAAAGCACACATACAACCAGTCACACTCACACCTAGGGTCAATTTGGAACCACCATTTGGCCTAATGTGCATGTCTTTGGACTATAGGAGGAAACCGGAATACCCAGAGGAAACCAACCCAAGCAAGGACAGGGAGAACGTGCCGAGCCTCGGACTCAAACCCAGGAACTTATTGCTGTGAGGCGAATGTTCTAACCACTATACAGCCACATTGGGTTAATAGCCTTTTCCAAATTGCCCCTAGGTGTGAGTGAGTGTGAATGGTTGTGTGTTGGCCCTGCGATGGACTGGCAAGCTTTTCAGGGTGTACTCCGTTTTCGCCCAGAGTCAGCTGAAATGACTCCAGTCACCCCACAACCCTGGTAGTATTAATCGGTTTGGCGAATGAGTGAAAAAAGAAAAAGTAATAATTTAATTTAAAAAAAAAAGAAATCTGAATTGTCAAATAAAGTCTCATTTTGATGTTGATTAGAACCAGTATCTCATTGCGAATCCGTTCTACTGTATTTCCTGTCCCTACCAACAGTACAGTGCATTGATGAGATGTCTGGCTGTAGGGTAGAAGGGACAGGGACGGTCTCTAAGAAAAGAACATCTCTCAAAATGTCAGACTGCCCCAGCCAGAGGAGCCTGGCTTGTCTCTGAGTGCTGCTCATTTAGACTTCTATTTACTGCTTAGCTGTCATCTTCCATGAGCTTTCAGAAAGTGAGTGTGTGTCACAGTGTCACTGTGTGTCAACGTGTGTTTGAGTGCGTAGGTCAAGGTGAGATGTGGGGTCTGGGTGTAATGTTCGGTACAACACATGAAAGACCTGACTGGCAGATGAGTACGAGATCTCTCTCTCTCTCTCTCTCTCTCTCTCTCTCTCTCTCTCTCTCTCTCTCTGCAGTCAGTGATTGCAGAGGAAAAGCGCACCTACCACAGCATGACAGTTTTGCTGTATAGCATGCAACCTATGCAGCTCTTTCCCCTTCACCGTGCCTGTGAGGCTGTATTATTGATAATCCCTTCTCTCAGAGTGCAGGAAGGCTGTGTATTGTGTAACTACAAATGTAGGCAGGTCAGTAAAGAGCCAAATGACTACACCTTACCAAGACCAAGCAGGTTGTAGGTTAGGAACTGATGGTGTCTGGAAACCTATAATTCTGGGAAGAAGGTTGTTACCATAACCTTCACTCACTCAGTAATATCACCCAGGGCATAAGACATCATGGAATTACTTCATGTGATGGAGGACAATATGGTGGTGCAGCAGGTGGAGTGGTTCAGGTTCAGTCCTGAGCGTGGATTATTGTATACAGTATTCTACCCACGCCCATTTCTTCTTGGTTCTCAAAAACTAGTGGAGTACTCTAATAGGTGTGAGTGTGTGTGTGTGTGTGTGTGTGTGTGTGTGTGTTTCCCATCCACTGTGTTTGTCTGCTTCATGCTTAATGTTCCAGATCCTTTACCACCCTGACCAAGAGAAAAGCCTGTGAAGGTGAAAGAATGAATGAATGCCAAATTTAATCCCGAACCACAACTCCAGAAGAGACTGTAGGCTTGGATGAATTGCGACACTGCAAAAATGATATCATAGCAAGTTAAACTATCTTGAATTTAGTTTAAATGATATAGTATTTCCTCTTAGAAAATTGTAAGGCATGAGATCTCTGCTTAAACATACTTTCAGATTGGAACCAATTTATTTCAAGGAATCCTGAGATTTCTGTCCTCAAAAATCAAGATCTTTTCACTGTTATTAAGTCATTTTTGTTCCTAAATTCAGGTTTTATTCATTTATTTTTCTTTTACGTGGATTTTTCCCTTGATTTTTCTCCTCTGATTTAGTCATGTACAATTTCCACCCATCATGTATTGCCTATTGTATAAGCATGCACATGCCCCCTCTGTGATACACGGCATGCACACGCAGGAGGTAAAGCACTATCTGCTCCCTTGTACGAATGAGCTCACAGACGCCCATGATTGGCTGGTGATCGCTGTGAGTGACAGAAAAGTGAGCATATTCCATTCCTCCCTCCCCTAGGAGCACAGCCAATTAGCTTTCATAGACTCCTGGTTGCAGATGGATTTGAACCTGCGTTCTCCAGGTCGATAGTCGCGCACCAATCAGTATTTCCTTGTCAGTATTTCCTACTTATTATTTAACTTAGGGTTTTTGCAGTGAAAAGAGGGACTTTTACAGGAACACACACACACACACACACACACACACACACACACACACACACACAAAACCCAGGTGATAATCTCATGCTGATTAGCTGAGCAGACACACAGTGAAGAAATCAGCTTGAGGAAAATGTTTACCTTTTCTGTTCAGTACTATTGTTTTTTTTTGTTTTTTTTTTAAATAAAATTGTATTTTTTTTTTCTATACGTGGGATTTTTTTAACGTCAGTGGCTCAGTAGATTCTGTGCTATGCTGGCACCCCTGCCCAGGAGTCTTTACTGCCTCGCAGCCATTCCATGAGAGGCTCCCGGGTACCCAATAGAAATTAAAAGAAAAAAAAAGCCTCTTCCTGCCCTTAAAAACACCAACGCACACATTAGCAAAAAGGCAGCACGTGCGTCAACAAGCAAAGACCTCGTTTTAAAAACTGGTTGCGTCTCCTCTGTAATTTAGAAAATGGTTCACTTATGCAAAGTCTGACAGTGCAAATCAAATTCAAATTCAAGTTTTATTGTCACATACAAATTATACACAGTTTAATATGTAGTGAAATGCTTAGTACGACTGTCCAAACGTAAAGAATAAACTATCAAGCAGCAAGAACAAAAGAACAATAATTAAAATTTTAGAAGAAAAACTTTACAAGGAAAA
>JAQMYF010000012.1:45755486-45766055 GCA_030014195.1 Neosilurus mollespiculum | reverse complement strand
CTAGACCACCTGTCATAAATAAATGCAATACATGAATTCATGCATTCACTGGTCATCTCAGCAAATGAATGCATGAATTCATGTATTGCTTTTATTTATGTCAGGTGGTCTAGTAGATTTGACCAATCTCTGCCAACAGGCACCAGCCTCCCCGTGACCCTAATTAGGATTAAGCAGCTTAAAATGAAGGAATGAATGAATTGACTCTAGGCAAAGGCGGGGTACACCCTGAACAGCATGAACAGGTACACACACACAACCATTCACACTCACATTTGGGACAATTTGGAACAGCCAATTAGCCTAATGTGAATGTCTTTGGACTGTGGGGGGAAACAAGGGTACCTGGAGGAAACCCTCACGAAAACCCTTGCTGAGCCAAGGAACTAATACTGATATAATGAATAATAATGACAGACTGATTTGTGAACGTGTTTCCATTGTATTCATTCATACTGAAAAGTTATTGTATTTGATTAATCAGAAACAAATGTTCCTTCATCCATTTTAAAGCATTGTTTGTGATCAATCCTTGCTGTCTGACTGCAGTACTGTTGTATAAATCACCAGTGTTCACATCCATTCCTTGCTTAAGCAATTAATCAGAAAATGTCATATGCCGTACCAACATTTGAGCCAATATTAAAATTTCAGTCACCTTCACTCACATCATAGTGAAGAAAATAAAGGAGAATGTTTGTAATCCAAAGTGCACTTTAAAGCCAAACTCAAGCCATAAAAAACTCACGATGCGGCACACATTCAAGCTTTCTACTTGTCCCTACTCCCAGTGCAGCTGACCCAAATGCAGGCAGGTTTAATAATTATAATGATGAGCTGTTCAGTCGGATCAGGTGTGTTGGGAGTGCAGAAAACGGTACAGAAATGTTAATGTCCATGACTGGTGCTAAGGAAACTGGCATTGATATTTAATATTCATTCATTTACCAAAGTGCTTAATTCCACCAGGATCACATGGAGGCTGGAGCGTATCTCAGCCAACTCTAGGTGAAGGCAGGGTACACTTTAATCATCCATTGATCCAACACGCACAACCATTCACACTCACACCTTGGGGCAATTTGGAACAGCCAGTAAGCCTAATGTGCATTTCTTTGGACTGTGGGAGGAAACCCGAGTACCCAGAGGAAAGCCCGCAAGCACAGGGAGAACATGCAAACTCCACCCAGAAACACCATGGCTGAGTCCAGGACTCAAGCCCAGGACCTTCTTGCTGTAAGGCAGGCACGCTAACCGCTGTGCCAACCTGCCACACTAATGTTTAATATGATCTGAAAATCTATTACCATAACATATCATTTGGCTGTAGCATGATGGTACAGTGGACAGTAGCTCACTTCCTCAAAAGTCAAAAAACCCTTCTGAAAGGTTCTTCTAAAAGAAAAATAAGTTTCTAGTCTGGTATGTCTCAAGTGCCATGCTGTAGCTCATTCACTTCCTGCAGTCACATGACATTCTGCTTTTCTAACATGACATTTTGGAGGGCACAAGGGATATCAGGCAGAGAATCAACGAGACACTCCAATTTGAATTTCTTTAAAACTAAGCACAGTTCATCTGTTTGCTTTTATCACTTTGGTTCATTCATTTGCAGGACCATTTGATCTTGCTTGGGTCATATGAGGTACTCTGGGCATACACCCTAAACAACCTGTCAATCTGTTGGTGGGCCAACACACACATCCATTTACACTCACACATAGGGGCAATTTGGAACAGCCAGTTATAGTACTGTGCATGTTTTTGGACTGTGGGAGGAAACTGGCATACCCGGAGAAAACCCAAACAAAAATGGGTAGAACAACTCCACATAGCAACAAAATAATTTCTTCGCAGGACCTTCTTGCTATGACACAGAGGTGCTAACCACTTCACAACCATGCTTCACCTGGATTCAGTGGGTATAAAACTATAATTTTATACCAATTTCAGGTCAAAACATTTCTATTTCATGTCCCAAAATGAATTTCAAATTCAAAATTTAACACCACAGAATGTTGTCACATCTTCTCTGGCTACTGCTGGTCTATGATGTTCTTCTGACTACTGTTTACGGCCTTGAGAGGAAGATTAGCCACTTCCAGAGCAGTTGGTTGGACCTACCACAAAACCTCTATAGTATTGCCTTGCTCAGGAGGAGAAACAATCTGTATCTTCTCTTCCATATCCTGACAGAGGAGTTCATGGTTACCCAGGCAAGAGAGGTGCTGCTGTACAGAGTCCTAGGCTGGTATAGATGTGCGGATAGGTAGGAAGTGAACAGCTTACAAGGCAGTTGACCACACTGACAGCTGCAGCACAGTGTGCTGGATGGAGCAGAGACATCAAGACAGGCAGGTCCTGCTGGAGCTGACTGTTCCCCGGGAAGACCATATGGTGAGGTCTTTGAGCAAACGAGGGCCATCTTTTGGGGGCAGGCAGGTGACTGCCAAAGGAGGGGGTGGAGGTCTCAGTGCAACCCCACCAAGGTTGTGTGCAGGGGCTTTCACTCTGCAGGGCACTCAAGCTGCTGAGAATCAAAAGACTGCACAGCAGACGAGCCAGAGAACATCACAGATGCTGCAGAGAAGGCATTAAGATGGCTATAGATTAAATGGGGCAATCTGTGAAATACACAAGCTATTAGACACAAACTAGTTCCTGAACATCCCCAAGAGAGCAATGCTGGGAATAAGGAGTGCCTTACTCTCTTTTCTTTTTCGATTTTGTCCCCCATTTTCTCCCATAGTTTGGTCATATCCAATCCCTACCCTTCAAGCATTGCTTTCCCTATCGCATGACCACCACCAACCAGGGAGGGGTGTAAGCATGCACATGCCCCCTCCGTGACATGCAGTGCTGCATCCCGCCTCTTGTGGGTGTCACTATGCTAACTTTTTTCAGTTTTGTTATAGCATATATATCACAATTACGAGTATATACTACACAAAAAAACAGTGTGATCTGTTTGGTCCACTATTTCAGGATTAAAAAAACATTATTCCCAGAGGATAACGCTTGAATCAGAATGATGAATACTCACGATTTGCCACAGTCAATTAGAGCAGCCAGTGTTGTCATTATCACACTTTCAAATGGAAAATTAACCATAAAAATCTTGTTTTAGCTTGTCCTACTTTGTTTTTCCCAGAGTAAATACTAAAACACCTTTAAGGAGCATGGTTTATTTTTCACTACTTCATTTTCAATCTTGACTGAGTACGCTGAACAGACGCTATTGCCTACACAGACTAGCTGACCGGCCTCCTGCCCTGTATTAAAATATGTAAATATTAATTACAAATGTGACCCGCTCCAGTAATATGCATCAAGTAGGAAATTTAACCTACTATGATTTTCATATATTTGGAAAGATAATTTGCTTGAAAAAAAAAGAGGTATAATGCATGATTATAGCATGAAAGTTAACTCAGTTACATCTCTTTGTATGTTGCTAATCAGGAAATGCGACTTTTTAGAATATAGCAATTACACTTAACAGAACCAGTTTCTAAATGTCCGCCTTTGAAACACCCTAGCAACCATACACTAAATGAATCTGGCTCTCAGCCAATCAGCGTGATCTTCCTAGCGTCTTCCTAGCAACAGATGAGTTCTATTAACACAGAGTCATGTCTGTTTTGAGGCTTCTCGTTGGTTAACCGTTATATTGATTGGGGAATCCTTCTGGGATTCTGTAAGTAGGTATTTTGGTACCGAATATGAATAATAAGGAAATACTCTGGGAATTCAGCAAAATAAGTGGATTTTTTTTTTCATTGTTTACAACAACTTGCACATGGAACCGTTTCTCAAACAAGTATTTTAGCACGGGTAGATTGTGTTTCTGGATATTTAAACTTGGTCATGGTGAAGATTATGCTTTGAAGGGTGTATTTCATAGTTTCGTCCAGGTTTGCCATTTCCAACTTACTTCGGCTCTTATTCAAAACACTACCTTGTGACTTGATCCGTATTATGCTGGAGCAGGTCACAAATCTCATTTTAGTTTGCTTTTCACTGTTTTTGTGTAGGATATACTTAAACTCTCAAAGAGTTAAAGAGACACCTGCTCTGATGTTTTAGTGTAGTTTTTGCTTCTCTTCCCATGCAGTATACACTAAAACAGGGGTGTCAAGCCTTATCTGCAAAGGGTTGGTGTGAGTGCAGGTTTTCATTCCAACCAAGCAGTAGCCACACCTCTCAGTTGTTGAAATCACTTTCAAAACAATTATGTACCTCAGGCTCCCTGAATTTCGCCGAATATTCTCCTTGACATTCCGTCTATTTACATGTCAAAAGTAAATAGGCGTTACATTTTTGAAAGGTTTATATAGATATACAGATACATCATAGCCAAGTTGATGGAGATCCCTCACAGCAGGACTCACTTGGAAGTTTCCTTACAACAGGGATTATTTTCAACAGTCCACTTGACAGTTCGAAGACACCTGTCAGGTGGTCCAGATCGACCTGAGTGAGAGGCTGTTGATTCATTGGTAAGTTGTACAATCACTCTGTTGAATGTTGTAAGAGGAATCCCGAGGTTCATCTCGAGTCCACTCTGAGACTGACCTACAATACACCCTATTTTGCTCCTGGTGTTCACAGCATCATTAGTTGCTATAAACAATTTATATACTGAAATTTAAAATAAAATTAAAAAAATAATATATTAACAAGTTTGATCAAATAAGTTTCACAGATGAAACTCTGTAATGAGGGGTGTCTCTGTATTCAGCAGCTTCCACCTCACCTTCAGCACATAATTGCTAATTATTCTGTGATAACAAGCCAGTTAGATCACACCGTTCCTGTATAGTATATACAAAAGATTATTTTGATTTATTTAAGTTGTTTGTGATATATAAAAAAGTTGTATGTGTTATATAAAACAGCATGACCTGACATGGTAATAATAATGATGATTTGAATCTTCCAGAGATGCATAACCCTGGCCACATGGCTGTTTTCCTTTGGCCACATTTCAAAGGCTGGCAGATTTCTCTGGATGAATTCAGCATGGGGATGTAGAATTCTACACTGTATACATTTTTTGAGGAGGAAATCTTCACTCCCTCACTTATTTGCAGAAAGTGATTAATTATATTCGGGTTGCGTGTTAAGCAATGCATACATTTTCAATACAGACGTTCTGGAGGACAGATGAAAGGCTTATGTCAAAACCAGTTGGATTTTATGCGACTCTGCCTTAACATGAAACAGTAAAGGAAAAGCAGCTCTGAAGTTTTATTGTTGGTAGTGGTTACACCTCAGCGAGGAGATTTCTGTGTGCAGTTTACTTGCTCTCCCTGTGCTTGTGCGGGTTACTTCCGGGTACTCCCGTTTCCTCCTGTACCCCACCTTCACCCGGTGTTGGTCAGGATAGATCCTAATACAATTAAGCGGTTTAGCAAAAGAGGCCCTGCAATGGCCTGGCAAGCTGTTTAGGGTGTACCCAGCATCGTCGCGACCCTAATTAGGATTAAGCGGCTTAGAAAATGAATGAATAAGTGGCAAAAGAGTCAGTGAGTGTGTGATTAAGACTGGAAGACTTTCACCAATCCAACTACCTTTATTCTGATTGTAGATTTCCAATGTTGTTTATATGTATATACAGAGAGGTCCAGAAGCAATGCATGTATTTCACATTATTTGCTAATGTAATACAATAATTGTCTTTACACATTGTATAAGTATAGACTACACAGTAACAGTGCAGTCTGAATGTTTTTTTTGTCGATCGCCTGCAATTTCCGCAGCTCTGTAAGGTGACTTCGTCCAGCTCGTGATTTTTAATAACCAATTCATTCTTGGTGCTCCCCTTCCTCGTTTTCCAGGTACTCTTCCGTGCAATATAGTGTTGGCTAAGTTGAACTCAGTGCTATGACGGGTGACGTGTCCAAACTATTTCATTTTCCTTCCTTGTGTTGGGTATCTGTAGGATCTTCCTGTAACACTTCATTTCAAAAGCATTCACCCTTCTTTCCAACTCTGCATCCAACGTCCAGGACTCACAACCATAAGTCATACTGGATATCACTACAGCCCTCATAAATCTAAGCTTTGTTTTCATTGTGATGCCTTTATTTCTCCTGATGGGATTTAGTTTGGTCATGGCTGCGGTTGTTATTGCTGTTAAAACGTCATTATATTTTCCCAATATTTATGCTGTTGGAAGCCATATCTGAGAGTGAGTAGCAACAACCAAGATGGTGGCACAAAGTTCCACCATCCAACAGTGCTGTCATTGGGGTTTAACCTATCTATCTTATTTGATTTCAATTTTCCTCCTCCCCCTCTCATCTCAGATAAAGTTAGTGGGAAAATAGCTGCCTGCTTTTAAGACTAGAGGTGTACTCCTCGCACCAAGCTGATAAAGTTGTGTTTGGTGGAAAAGAAGGTCTAAATCTTGAAAAAAAATACATCCTTACCATCAAATACTTCCATGCCATGTTCCATATTTTCATGGAATTTGTCTAGAATCATGCTCCTTATCATATGCAACCTCAATCAGTAATTGCTTATTATCGCTTGAATCAAAACGGAGGATGAACACTCACGGTTTGCCACTGAGATCGTAGAATTTAAAAAAATATATATTGAGAAATCTGCCCTTCGTGTGTGCGTATGTTGGCTCTGCGATGGTCTGGAGAAGGGCGTTCAGGGTGTACAACACCAACACCCAGAGTGAGCTGAGATAGGCTCCTATCTCCCCGTGACACTAATAAATGACAAAGCTCATCAGGAAATGACAGTATGACATGGCAAAAATAAACTACAAAAAATATTGATTTATCGTGTGTTGTTTTGGGTGGCATGGTGGATGCCTCACAGCAAGAAGTACCTGGGTCCTTGTTTCTGTGTGGAGTTTTCACGTTCTCCCTGTGCTTGCCTGGGTTTCCTTCAGGGTGTACCCCGCCTTCGCCCAGAGTCGGCTGAGGTAGTTTCCAGCCTCCCCACGACCCGAATAGGGTTAACCAGTTCGGCAAATGAGTGAGTGAGAGTGTGTGGGGTTTTTGGGGTGATGATACTTTGTATTATTATTACTGAAACTAATATTTTTATAGGCTTTAGTGAATAATTGTTAATTATCACTAAGAAATTGAGTAAAAAGTAGCATATTACATTGTTAGAGTTTTTGTAGTATTTGCTTTAATGACAGTATGTGTATGTGAGCTGGCACAAACTGTACAAGTTTATAGAAAACCTTGTTATCCAGTTTAGATCGAATCCATCCTTCGAATCAAGCGGTTAATGTGGTCTACATCATCCATTTGTATTTATTTAGATAGCGATGGGGCGGTATGGTGGCGCAGTGGTTAACATGTTAGGTAAACACAGCAGGAAGGTCCCGGGTTTGATTCCTGGGCTTGGGGGTTTCTGTGTGGAGTTCGCATGTTCTTCTTTGCATGGGTTTCCTCCAGGTACTCCAGTTTCCTCCCACAGTCCAAAAACATGCACAGCAGTCTGATTGGCACTGCAATGGCCTGGCGAGCTGTTCAGGGTGTTCCTGCCCTCCCCAGCCTCCCCGCAACCCTAATTAGGATTAGGTGGCGTAGAAGATAAATGAATGAATGAATGAATAGGGATGGAGAAATTGTGCAGAATGATGAATATACAAGATCATACATATTCACTGTCTTACTTTTAAATATCCAAAAAACAAAACTGTAAACATTGAAAAAAAAAACCACTCATTTTCACTGTGATCTCTGACTTTTGGTCCCCAGTGTATCCGAATCTGGACACTGTAGAGTAGATAATACTCATTTATATGCATCTTACTTGTAATCCGATCACAGATTATACACTAACATAGACCAGGGTTGTCATAACAACCAGAAGTGTGTGAGTCAGGTCAGCGCAGTCAGCATTTTAATGACACCACTTGTATTCTTAACAGCTTTTAAATTATCTTCAGAAAAAAAAGTGTGATAATTCCACAGTGAATGAGTGTGTGGTGGAAGTAATTTGCTCAGGGTGTATATATGCTCAACACTCATGTACAAAAAGATCCTCTGGTTGTATAAACTAACCAAAAATATCAACTTTTAAATCAATGGAACAGATTCACACATTTAATCTTATAATCTTATCAATATAAAGTGCCATTTTGGAAACCACAAGAAATAGGTTTTTCCAATTTGTTTTTAATTAATAATATCACACACACACACACACACACACACACACACACACACACACACACACACACAGTCTGGTTTCCATAACTTCAGAGGACAACACATAGACTAACAGTAATTTCCTGGAGAAATTTCCCTAAACACTAGAAATTTCCCTAACACTACACATAACCACTACTTGCCTTACTATAACCTTAAAACATCTTCACCTTAAAATGTAATGATTTATGTGATGGGGACATGTGGTTTGTCCTCATAAGGAAGCCAAGTCCCCATAATGTGACTGTGTAAACTGATTTATGTCCTCACACTGTGATAAATACCTAGACCACACACACACACACATATATACACACACACACACACCCACACACATTATATTTCTGGTGAATATTAACTGTTTTAAAGGCATGTCCTGCGCAAAGTATAGCATATGCATGGCCAACTCTACAGCTTTTGAAAAACATCACTATTTAACACAACTAAACTAACTACTGCCAAAACAGATCTCCCAATTTTACACCAATAACGGGGTACAAAAGTGTTCGAGAACTTGCAGGGCGAGTTTCCAAATCCGCCACTGACTTTCATTCATGAAAATACCCAAACAATGCCGAAGCTACACACAATTCAGCGACGCTCACTGTGGATGGGTTAAATGCAGGGGCAATAATTTCCCTTGCGGAATTAATACAGTACATCCAAAAAAAAAAAAAGCACTTCTGTAAGACACTCTGGATAAGAGCGTCTGCCAGTCAAGCAAAAATCCGGCTGTACCTGAATGCGTTTGAAGATTTCTCTCTTCCCGTAGTGCCTACCACCTCTGCCAGTGATCTGGGATGTAAATCCTCATCTTCTGTCATTCCTTGTCGTGTCCACGTCTTGCTGTTTTCCGTTCAGACCCACCTTTTGTGTTTTTTTCTTTTTCTGCTGATGTCACATTATTAACAGATTATTAGGCTGCGTGAGATCATAACCACTGTTATCGTATAATTATTTACCAAAGGTGAAAGTCAGAGTTTCAGTGTATAGTATGTGGTAAAATAAAGAAATAGAAATTAAAATGAAATTTCTAGAGCTTATGTTTACACAGGGCGACACGGTGGCATGGTGGTTAGCACATCCGCCTCACATTAAGATGGTTCCGGGTTTGATTCCCGGGGTGGGTGTTTCTGTGTGGGGTTTGCATGTCTTCCTCATGCTTGCCTGGGTTTTCTCCGCGTACTCCGGTTTTCTCCCACAGTCCAAAGACATGCACATTAGGCCAACTGGCTGTTTCAAATCACCCCTAGGTGTGTGTGTGTGTGTGTGTGTGTGTTAATGTGATTAGTTTGTGTGTGTTGGCCCTGTAATGATCTGGTGAGCTGTTCAGGGTGTACCCCACCTTCGCCCAGAGTTGGCTGAGATAGGCTCCGGCCTTCTTGTGACCCTAACAGTGGGATTAAGTGGCTTGTATAATGAGAGAATGATGAAGGAGATCTTGTGAAATATCATGAGAAAATAATTTTGTGAGAGTAATGAGTTTGTGTGATCCTCTTTTCTGGAGAATTGATTGTGAATGTAATGAACTGACAGTGATGATTTCCACACAATTCCAATTGAAATACGGTAAAACTAGGGAACAGTATAGAGTGGGGGGTGATTTATGATTCAGAATCTGCTTTGCTTTGTTTAATACCGAATACAAATTTACCATTTTACCAGAGTAGCATCATTTTGCTGATATAACGGCTTCACCATCACTTCACCGGATACTTTAGATGATAACTAAAGAATCTTTCTTTCCTTTGTCTTCTCACTGCTATTCTGGTAAGGACAAAATAATGTACCTTAAAAATGTCTTATTTCATGATATGTTTTTTAGTGAGGGTCATTACCCAGCTCTAGAGTGTGTTATGCCAGTTGAAATCAAACACCGTTATTCCTGCTTATTGATGTGATTCATTTGCTATAAAGGGAAAAAATATTACTCTTATTGATTTAAACAGCCCTATGCTTGCACACAAACAACTTATGCTCACTGTATGTGTGGGATTATTGAAACTGTTAAAACACTGTACATAATAGAAGTCAGTACATAATAAAAGTCTCTCACACACACACACGCACACGCACACACACACACACACACACACACACACACACACACACACTGAGTTGGGCTGTGTATCTTTATTGATCTTACGATTTGATTACGATCGTATTGTATTGTGATATGATTTAAATCAATATTACAATACATGATAATACAGTGCATCTCAACACAGCTTTACATCCAGTATATGAAAGGCTGAGAGTCACAGTGGTGGTTCTCAGCCCTTCATATATATATATATATTTTTTTTTTTTCCGTGGAACAGTGCTCGATACGTCGAAGTAGAGCTAAATATATTGTATGTGGGAAAAAATAACAGTACTACAA
>JAQMYF010000012.1:45676345-45698281 GCA_030014195.1 Neosilurus mollespiculum | reverse complement strand
CTTGAAGGTTTCTACAGTTTTTGCAAAAAGATTTTATAAATTGCCTGAAAGCTGCTTTAATACCTGTATTTTATGTACATTTAGTTAATCAAGCACTTTTGATTTTTTTTTTGACTATTTTTACTAATTATATTTTACTAATTTTGTTAATTACTTTGATCCAGAATTTGATGTTACATGATTGCGACAAGACTTTTGTCCAGCCTAGAATGGATATGTTCGACTTTTATTGGCTGTAAAGAGTATAAATAAATGTACAATTTCCTGTTGCTTTCACAAAACAATCTGTATACTTGTAGGATTAATGCAAGTCACAGTTGATAAAAATCAGTTAACAGGTTGGTGAGATATGGGCTTTTATACATGAATGTCCACATGCGCAACAAGACTTTTGTCAATGACTATATATAAAAGCTGCTAGAAATCCTTTCCCCAGATGTCCCCACTGAGTGAATCCTGTCAGATACTTTGATCCTCATGTAGATATTTGATATGAAAACATGCACCCAACACAATAAACACACACACACACACTCCCTCTCACTGGCAGGTTGCACGTGTTCGCCGGCCCGCAGGTTCTCTTTTCTCAGTCCCCACAACAACGAGCACAATGTGTATATCTCGAGGCCAAGAATAGCTGCAGTCGCTGTTGGGAGCGGGAGCCGTTGCTAAGAATAGAGCAGGGTGGGGTGGGGGCTCTCCCTGACTGGTTGGGAGCTCCCTCTGTGTCAGCTAAGATTGGATCCTGCCTTCTAAAAATAGAATGCGTGAGAGAAAGTGGGGGAGGAGAAGTCCCTGCAGAGCACCTTTCTTCTAGCTTTGCCACTGCAGAAAGGCACAGCGCTGAATACAAAACATGCCGAAGGGCGTTTGGCCATCATGAAGAACATAGAGTGCATGGCTGCGATGTGGTGTGTGTTGATGTGCAGTGTTTACCAGAGGGGTTTTTTTTGCATGCTATGAACCAGAAAGTCTTACTAAGCGTTTCCCTGTGAACACAGATCTCACTCACACATATTCACAAGTGTGAGTGTGCAAACACCCTTATGGCCAGTGTGGTTAATTTGCTGGAAATAGTTACTGGGGAGAGATGAAAATAAGCACCGTTGAAGCGATTTCACTGCTTTTTGCATGTCTGGTTTCAGACTGGACAACAGATGTTTCTCCACACTGTTATTCAGAAAATGGAACAGGCATTAAGATGCATATTGATTGATTGAGATTGACAGGACAGACGATTTGCATCACTGGTGGAAGACCTTTCTTTTATACATGAAGCAACCACATGCATAGACATGGATGGATAGAGGGATGGATGGGTGGGTGGATGGATAATGTTCAAACCTACAGTTTGTCTCCATCCAACCCATCTGACTCTGGTAAACACGTAATATCTGCATGAAGCAGCTCTTCCGGTTCCAGCAGGACCCTCATTGCTAAGAATAACAAGAAGAGGTAAAAATACACCTTCTCTTGGGAACTGCAGAAGGAAAGACCAGAGAGGAGCAAGAAAATCAGAAGAATGACAAAAGCAGAGCTGGAGAAGGGGAGGGGGTTGTGTTGCTGGAACAAGATGGAGATGCTGGCGATGAACAATAAAAAAGAAAAAAGAACAATAAAGACTGAGAATAAAGGAATTTATTCATGCTTCAAATGAGACGTGTAAAAGGGATTACACACTGGTCTTATGAAGGCTGCTTAGAAAGTGATGGTGGGTGTCGGGTGTGATATGGACAGACTCAATCATCTGTGAGGACAAATGTAAATATACAACGCATACACCACAGATTTATTGAGACCACAGCTGACGATAAGAGCTGTTACCAAAGTGGTTTTACATCTCGTTTTGTGAGTGCGGTTGTGTGTTTGTGTGTCATTATCATGGCATAAAAAACACGGTAGTTTCTCAAGCAAATGGCTGAAATCAGTGTTCCTTATTGAAAAAAAACTCCAGGGCTCTTGAAGGAATGATGAAGAGATTTAATAAATACTAGAATTGCAGATGAAAAAAGAGAAAATAAAGACATGCTGCAGAGTTTATGAGCACCAGACAGGTTGTGTTACACCACCCCCTACTGTCTACCATTCACAATTGCATACATTTTATCCACAAAACAAACATTTTCATTTTTCTTGCTTTTTTTTTTAATATAGTGTGTGTCCTTGTGTTTTTTTTCCAAGGTGGACTGGGAGAGCAATGGTGGCCTGGTCAAGAAACTGCCCTCTATCCGTGAGGACGAGGAAAATGATGAAGAGCAGCACTCCGTGTCACGGGCACCTCGCTCACCCCTGCGTCTTACAAGGGGGCTCAACTCACCCCTGCGCTCACCCCTCCTGCCCCCAAGGCCCTTTCGTCCCCCCTCTGATCAAAGCCGCCCAGCCACGCTTCAGATACCTGTGGTGAGCTTCAGCAGTGCCCCTCCAGAGCTCAGCCCCAGGTGAGAGAACCAGTTACACACACAGTTTCATTTTTAACACCTTTGTTTGAATGCCATTAAAAATTAAACTGCTTATAAAGATGAACATTGCCAACACTGTTATCAATAGAAAGACTTCTGTTATGAAATCTAAATAGAAATCTATTATTATTCCTAGTATGCCTGGGATACAAAGCTTCCTTCTTTAGATATTACAAAACTGAGAAGGATACAACTTGAAAGGGATACTCATGTTCAGTGTAGAATCCAGAATATCCTCTGGACTGACAGCAACATGATTCACCCACCAGTCTTAGACTTACGCTTTAGAAAACATACATGCATAGTCTGGAAGAATCACACAATGTTTAGCTAATTTTCAACCCCTGGGAGGCACAGTGGCATAGTGGTTAGAATGTCCACCTCCCAGCAAGAAGGTCCTGGGTTCAAGCAAGGGCATTTCTGTATGATGCATGTCTATATGATGCATAGCATTTTCTCATCGTGATTGTATGAGTTTCCTTCCACAGTCCAAAGACACACACATTGTTGTTATAAATTGCCCCTTGGTGTGAGTATCAGTGGTTGTGTGTGTTGGCCCTGCGATGGACTGGCGAGCTGTTCAGGGTGTACACCCAGAGTCATCCCTGCAGACCCTAGTAGTCATTCATTCATTAATTTTCTGAACCGCTTATTTCTGTTTAGGGTCGTGGGGAGGCTGTTGCCCTGCACACCCTGGACAGCTCGCCAGGCCATCGCAGGGTAGAAACACGCTGACGGCAACCCAATAGCCTACTCTTTACGAACGACAGCAATGGTTCTTTTATATGCCTCTCACCACAGACAGTGAGAGATATGGCCGGCCTTTGATAACCCAGTTAGCTGCACTGGGGGACAGCAGTGACAACTCGGTGATCCTACCACCGGGCCACCACTGCTCCAGAATGAATGATTAAATGGTTCATAATTTTTGAACACTCCACCACCACCACCACCATTCAGCAAAACAACTGTAGTTGGTACGATCCATAATTTAGCGCAAGTGTCCAGCTGCCATGACAACCAGCAAGTAACGGCCCCCAATTTCACACTAGGATGGAACAGATTTGTTTAGTGAGACTGCAGATAGTCAGTTGTAAAGGTGTTGTATTAGGATTCGAAGGCCATTCAGAAATTTACATTTCACACAAGTATTTTTATGTAAATTATGGAGATATCTGGTTTCTAAGCAAGTGGAAGAGCTGATCATTTACCTGAGCATTTCTGTCTGTGATCATTTTTGCACCATAGGTTTGTGGATGGCATTGAGACAGAGAGCAATTCTGGTTCAGCACAAAGGTTTGAGTTCAGCTCTAATCTTCCTCATACTGGCTCTCCATCCTCCAATCCAGGTAAACTATATTGTCTATCTTAAGTCTATAATTCCTTTCTTTAATTACATATTTGGGACAGAACAGATTAACTTTGTTACCCATACACCCTTTTCATTCTGTTTATGTGTAGTGAGCCAAGAGCAGGTGGAAACCAGAAAGAGTATCAGCAAACTGAGCGAAGAGGTGAGTGAAACAAACACTAAAGCTGTAATGTGCCATTAACTCCATCGACCAGCTAGAGTCAAAAACCTGTTTCAGTGTGCAGGTGTGAATCAGATTTTCTTGGATAAGCAATCAGCAATATATGAGCAAGCTTTATCAACACAGAATCATCACGTCGTGATGTATAAATTGTTCTTAGCAAATCAAGTAACAGCTCAACTCATATGTGCATTAATACAGTAGAGGCAACAAAAAATGAATGCCATGGTCAGAGGAGAATAGTCAGCCTGGCTCAAGCCAACAGGAAGGCTGGAGTAAAGCATAGGAAGACCACATTAAGTTGAACTTGCGTCAGCCAAGAACAGGAACCCAAGATTACAGTGAGCACAGAGTCAACTGGGCAGATGAAAAATGGAGGTTACCTCATTTCACTAATGTCAGTCTATGGACCCAACTTGACTTATGATACCAGTTCTGGCTGGTGGTGGTAGTGTAATGGTGTGTGTGGGGGGGTATTTCTCAATTTCTTAATAGCCTATCTGAGAACTGTTACTGAATGCATGCATCCATTATGGGTGCAGTTTGCCATCCTATAAAAGGTACTTCCAGTATCTTAATATGCCAGGTCACAAAGCACAAGAGCAGCACAGTGGTGTAGTGGTTAGCACTTCTGCCTAAAAACAAGAAGGTTCTGGGATTGAAAGCACCACGTCTGGCAAGGGCATTTCTGTGTGGAGATGGCATGTTCTGCAAGTGCTTATGTGGCTTTCCATAGGGTACTCCGGTTTCCTCCCACAGTCCAAAGACATGCCTTTTAGGATAACTGGATATTCTTGATTGCCCCAAGGTGTGAATGTGAGTGTGAATTGTTGTGATTCTGTGTTGTCCTGCAATGGTCTGGCAAGCTGTACATGATGTACACTGCCTTTGCTGGGAGTCAGCTAGAAGGGTTATAGAATGGGCTCCAGCTCCATGACCTTAATTAAGAATAATGCGGCCCAGAAATTGACATGAAATGAGATGGCAAAGCTCAAAAAATATAAAACTGGATTCCTGAACTCATGAACCGTGAGTTCAGTGCACTTCAATGGTTTCCCCAGTCACCAGGTCCTGAGTCCAATAAAGCAATTTTAGGATGTGGTAGAATGGAAATTTCACAGTATGAATGTCTAATAATTAATTTCATTTCATTCAGTGGGCGGCACGGTGGTGTAGTGGTTAGCATGTCTGTTCACAGTAAGAAGGTCCTGGGTTTGAGTCCCAGGCTTAGCAAGGGAGTTTCTGTGTGTTTTTTGCATGTTCTCCCCCTGCTTACATGGGTTTCCTCCAGGTGCTCCGGTTTCCTCCCACAGTCCACAGGCATGCACATTAGGCTAACTGGCTGTTTCAAATTGCACCTAGGTGTGAGTGGGAATTGTGATATGTTCGTGTGTTGGCTCTGCAATGGATTCACTCAGAGTTGGCTTAGATATACTCCAGCCTTCCTGCAACCCTAGATTAAGTGATTCAGGAAATGGATGGAATTTCATTTAAATGTCATTTGCCTTGTTTTTTACTGCAGATGAACAGCTTGTCAAAACAGGTCTCCCAGCTCAGTCAGGAATTGCAGGAGATGACTCGCCTCCTGCGCCCTTTGTTTCTCACTGCTGCTCAGCCTCTCCTCTCAACCCCACCACCAATGACTATACCTGGCAGTGGTCCACCCATGAACTCACCTGCAGCCCCACGTCCACCACTTCCACCCTGCTCTCTACTGGACATCACAGACCCAGTGGGGGTGGTAGGTCTTCCCAGCTGCCTAATACCCACCAGCCCACCACAAAGACAACAGTCCCAGGTGGTTTGTTCAAATGGCTCCCCTCATGCCAGCCTGCCCCATTTAGAGACTATTCAAAAAGAGGACACAGGGGCAGGGCAGCATGACATCCCTCTTGGCCCTACCAATGGCTATGGGCAGGCAGCTCCAGACAGGCTTGCCTCTCGCGCCACTTCCCCCTCTCTTTCGTTCTCCATGTCTATACCCTCATCCCGCTCCCAGTCACCTTCCTTGACACCTTGTCAAGGACCACATCCCTCCTGCCCCACCAGCTGTACACAGGGCCTGTTATTTCCCCCATCATCGCAAGACATTCCACCATCTTCACAGGACAACCCAACCCCTTCCCAATCCCACTGCTCAGCACCTGCTTCATTAAGCAACTCGCCAGGTGACCATAGACTGAGGGATAGTCCCTCTCCAGCCTCATCTGCCTCCACACCCCTACTTCAGACCCTGCCCTGTTCCTCAGCATCCTGTCCACACTCATCTCCTTTCTTGCTCTGTTCCCTGAGAGATAGCCAGGGGTCAATGGGCTTTCCATGGCACCAGCAGACCTCCAGCTCTGCCCATGCAGTGTCTGGCAGTGAGCAACCTCAGCTGGAACTGGAAATGCAGGAGTGGAATACAGGAGGGAAGAGCTCAACAGAGCACATTGGCTTCATCGATGAGGAAGGACCACCACTGTGAATGCCATGAGGAGAGATGAGAGGGGAGCAGTAGCACAACCAGGAGCTGGACTGCAGGACATCAAAACATCATATAAGGGTGAAAGGATAATATATGAAGTATTATGAGTATTATCCAAAAAAGTAAACCAGGGTCCATCCACCATACAAGTGAGCTGCTTTTTTTCAAGGATGCAGCTTTGACAACTGGTCGTGATGGCATCTCCGCAACATCTCAACACACCAAAACCTGACACCAGCCAATCCCAACCATATCAGCACAACCTGGTCTTTTCTGGACAGACAAGAGTTATTCTCCAGTGGCATTACAAGATGCACACTAAAGTTCAAATTGGCATGGTGCATGGCAACCAAAATTCTTAAGGAACCAATCAAGCCCAGCAAACTTTCTAATAAGTACTTGACCTATGAAGAGTTTCTGTTGGTTATTCTGCATGGGTACATTTTGACCTTGTAGGCCAGAATATTGGAGATGGCACATGTTTGTAATGTCATGTTACTCTTCTATACTGCCAAAGCATTTGTGCTTTATGTATAACCAACCATAGATCACAAATGCATCTACTTGCTCTGATTTTTTTCACAGTGATTAGGTAGATGAATGAATGTGTTTCACCACAGCACATCACTCATAGTTTCCTCACCCTATTTGAGCATGGGAAGATAGCACATCTATCTATGTGCAGACCCATACATTGCTTATTTATTTAGACTGGGAATGTAGAGCTTACCCCAACTTCTCACAGCACATGTTTATTCATTATGCCTTATTTTATCTACTTCTTTACAGAGGTTTACCAGAATATTGTAACAGACCAATTTATCTCATGGCCCCATGAACACGAGGATTACATGTCAGGCTACTGAACAAAAAGTATGATTCATAAAGCGATAAAAAGGGTAGCCTTCCTTTTTGGTTTACTTACTGTACACACACAGTACATACTACCATATAGCATGTGGTTGTTGCATGGCGTTCTGGCCTATAGCCTAGCGTGGTTCTCTGAGGAACTCCATTCTTTAACTGTGACCACAAAAGGCATTAGAACAAGACAATCAAAACAAACCACTAATAGGGACCCAGATAGAAAAACTAAGTATGCCAGCTACAGATCACACTGCCCTAGGTTGGCATGTCAAATAGTGGGAAGACTGAGTAAGGTCATGGACGACAGTGTGCCAATTAGTGTCCATTTGGGAGTTATGTTAAAAAAAAAAAAAAGGAAAAAGAAAATGCCCAGTAAAGTGGTGGAAAGCCAAAGTCAAGGCCAAACAGCCAACAGACTGTAAACTGCATACATGCGTAGGATAGATGTAAAGACGGGAATAAATCCCCAGGTGCAAGCTTGAATTAAACAACAAACACACGCAGCTTTAGCCATCCAGCCACGTGTGCCTTTCCTACAACCATCCAACATCTCCAGAACATCTCCCCATTTGTTTTCTCTTCATTCTTACAAAAAAGTTTCAGTCATGCCATATGTTAATGAGCACTGCACTTTTATCACCTCGTAATTATTTATTGAACTATTTATTTATCTATTTATTTATTTACCCATCACATTGAATGAGAGTGAAGTCTTGTACGGATGGAGAAAGTGCTCAGGTGAATATTTCTACACTTGGTTCCATTTGACAGCACCTATAAAAGCAAGTTTATCGTCAACTCAGTCACATTCAGTGATGGTGAGAAGCGGCTACATTTCCGCAGCTGAAATCAACCAAGGTTCTGAAGCTTGAGAAAACGCCATCACAATGTCTTAATGTACAGAAGTCCAAACACTAAACATGGGCTTCACGTCTGTCATCTTGCTTAAGTAGGGAAACGTCAATCTTGATTCTATTTTCTTTACCTAGGAACTGTGTAAGGGGGCAGGGATGTGGGGAAGGGTTGTTTATGAATAGCAGGGTGTTAAGACTTTGGGTTAGGGTTTGGGGGGTGGGGGGGTGTTCCTGCATGTCTCATCTTTTTGCATGAGGAATGTGCCTGCATTATTAAACATGGGAGGTGTGTAGGGGAAAACTGGCTGGAGGTCCAGAAGCATAAATGTATTTTGTTAACTGCAATGAACTTTAACAGATCCTTACCTGAATAATAAAAATGTGTTTTATAAGAATTGAAGGTGATGTGTTAAGTGCTAATAAGGGTCTTGCTAATTAATGAAGAAAAGCAATAGGCAGCAGCTTTTGCAAATCTCATTTGACAAAGCAAAAATCTGGAATTTTAGTATCCTGGGTGTTATTTTCTTATCAGTTTTGTTCCAATTGAGGCTCTGGCTTACTGAACAGAAGGTCATGGGTTTAAGCCACAGTTCCCCAAGCCACTGTTGGGCCCTTGAGCAAGGCTCTTAACCCTTGACTGCTCAGTTGTATACATGAGAGTAAATAAATGTAAGTTGCTCTGGATAAGGGCGCCTGCCAAATGCCATAAATGAAACTGTAAAAAGGTCTGCTATCGGGTTAGCATTACTCACAACTGCAAAACAACTACACACTGTAACCAGGGCAATCATTCACATAAAAAAATGATTTTGTACTTTTACTAATGACATACTCATAATTATTACAAGTCTTTAACTACAGAGAAACACCTGGATCTGTTTACCTCAAAAAAACATTAAAGAAACTGTATATACTCTCGTTTTTACCTTTCTCTCACAGCATGCAGTCGATTATCACACAGGGGATGTTGGTCACTTTTCTAAGTAATGCCAAAAAACAACTTATTTTGGAAACATAGCAAATCATCCCATGTGATAATTGACTGCATGCACTGAATGGAACCCTGCATGAGACACAAGAAGAAGGGAAAGGTAAAAGCAAGGAGTGAAGAAACAGACATTTACTTCCATTTCTTTATAGTTAGTAAAGTAACCAGATAGAGGCATAGGGATCCTTTTCCTAATGGCAGACACTCAAAATAACATTGTGAGGCTCTCAGTAATGAAAAAAGTGTTTTTTTATTGTTGTGGATGATTGTTCTGCAGAGTTACCATGTAGAGCAGTTTTGCCTTTGGAGATTATAGGGTGCAATCATTCAATCCTTTTGTCTCTAGTTTAAAAAAAAGACAGAGAATAGAGGAAAATAGGGCCCAGGTTTAAAAATACTTGCATTTTCCTTGAACCCAGTTAGCCACATAAGCATTTCAAACACCAACACATGATGTTTTCTCTATTTTGTACATAAAATGTGGACAGAACAGTTTAAAACAGCTAAAAGTCTCCATGTCTGCTCTCCAAAACAGTCACGTACTCTAATTTAACTGCTCAATGAAAAGGTAAGTCTGTTGGGCTTTTACACCCGAGCCTAATGGGTCATCAGGGCGGTGCTTATCCCCGGTTTCCCTAGTGTGAAGCGACAAGGAGTTCTACTCCTCCTGGATGGGACGCTAGTCCATCGTAGGTTACCTGCTCAATCAAAACGGTTTTATGGGAATCGTGCACCAGATGCTTCATACAATTGACCAGGCTCTTCAAGCTTTTCCAAACTGTTATGGATAGAGAATTTCTGCATGCTGTGGATCTTGGCTAATGGCTCTCAATAATATAATAGCAGGGCTTTTAACTTTACATTTACAGCATTTGGTAGACACCCTTATCCAGAACAACTTACATTTACCAATTTCATACAACTGAGCAGTTGAGGGTTAAGGGCCTTGCTCAAGGGCACAACAGTGGCAGCTTGGAGGTGCCGGGCCTTGAGCCCCTGACTTTCAGATCAGTAACCCACTGAGCCACCCGTGCTAAATGGAGCCTAGTCAAAACTACACTCACAATCAATAGCAATCATAAGCAAACACACTGCACATGGCAAGCTAGCTGGGCCATCTGTGGAACATATGACTCACAAACCTAATGAATGAAATGATGCCAAATTAGCAGCCACTAAACTCAAAGGTTCTTATCCAAGGACCCCTGGGAAAGATGCACATGTGACATGTGATTTTCTTTTGTTGGTGTGGGTATACGATGGGCAAGACTGTTAATCAAATAGCTTCCATAATTAATGAGCTCAGTTGCTTTGAAAAGGACTCCAAGTAATCTAGCAAAACACACAATCAACTACAAAGACCCACCCCTTAGTCTTCACACCTGATACCCCGCTATGCAGATTTATCTTCCTGACTCACGAAAACTCAGGACCTAGAATTATAATGGTGAGACAGAATGGTTTGATTAACTGCTCCTGAGAAACTATGCTAGAAGGACAAGACAGACATAGTGTCTTACAGTAAAAGGATAACTGGTTTTACAGATCGGTCTCCATATCCTCAAGTTCTTTGTAGCTCACACATCAAGCATCAGGCACTCCAGACTCCTATCGACTTTAGAGTTGGTGCAAGGAATGAGCGCAAGTGTCTCTTTTTGGCCAAGGGTGAGTTCATAGACATCTAAGCTCACATACAGCTATGTGCCCATCAGCAGATGCTTCAGACCCAAAGGAATAACTTTGGAAATTAGCCAGGCCATTAAAACAGCAACATGGCTAATTCCCTGTGATTGAATCAAATCCCTCACAGTGTAATAATGTGAACGATGCATGATAAGCTGCTCCGTATACTCAAGTCTTAGATGTGCTGATGGCACCAAGTGGCCATGGTAATAACCCCAGAGACCATAAAGCATACACTGTACATAATATAATACTGTATCAGATTTGTGTGTGTTAGGATTACAACCCACCAACACCAGCACATGGAAGGGTAATCAAACCCTGTCTTATGTGACCAAAGGAAGCACTTACCAGAGTGAAGCACCTACACAGACTTTCCTAGGTCCCACAAATATTTGTGCATTGCAGATGCATGGTGCCCCATGTGACACCAGGCCCTCTTCCATATATGGTAAAGGACTCTGCTGTGTATCTTTCGCTTTGACCTTATAGGGAAACCCTCATTAACTGAATTAAAAATATGCTTAGGGCACCCAAACTTTAAAAAGGTACTGGCAGTATCTTTATCATACAATTTTTATCAATTGCATCAATATAATTTTTTTATTTAATAATTTTCTTGAAGCCATTTTTAAACCCGAGAATCTCAAGCCTCAAGTGCAACCAATCGCTTGCCAGTAGGACAAAAGACAGTAAGCGGTGGCCGGCTCCGTGGCAGTGGTCTGCATATATTTGAAGGGTAACATTCATTGTCAATTTCCAAATGAAAGAGTGAAGGCTGGAGGTTATGGGAAATAAGGAGACAGACTCTGCTCAAGAGAACAACAAAGACAGTATAACCAAGAGCAGCACCTTCCAGCTGTTAAGCTTCGATATATTCTGCTTTTGTATTTTGAAATGGAGGAAATTCAGGTACATGTGGCGGGGAACATTCACAGAGCGGCGTTAAAAATAAAACTTTTGTAAAGAAACCAAAAACTGATGTCATAAATTAGAAAAAAACATGTATATGATATTGAATAGATATAGCCAGGCTAGAGCTGCACTGCAAGATGCAAAGCAGAGATTCAAACACAGCTTTACTTTACGTGGCTTGTTAAACTCTATATATTATTTTTAATGCACGTCCGTTCATTTCACCCTCAGAAGAAAGCAGTTCTTTGACCATAATGTCCTCGTCCCCTACAAATCATTTAGAAGAATGAACACAAGGAAAAGAAAACCTGGGGGGAATTATAAATCAAAAATATATTTATATATTTATATATATATATATTTATATATATGTGAGTGTGGATTTAGAGAGAGAGAGAGATTTACGAGGTATGTGTCCACAAAAAGCAGAACCCCCCCCCCCCCCCACTTTGTCCTCTCTTAACGAACCCCTCTTAAAACAACATTAATAATTAATGCTAATAATAATAATAATAATAATAATAATAATAATAACAACAAGTCAGCAAACTGAAATAAGGAGGCGATGCTCCCTTTGACCCTGCCATTAGTCTTTGTTTAGCTTAGCAGTCTGAGACAAAGTCCAAAGCACCAAACCATCCAAACCACCGTGTGGCACTGCAGCACAAGCAGATTAAAGTCCTTTTTTTTGTTGTTTGTTTGTTTTTTGTTTTTTTTTTAAACAAATCACTGTCCAAAATCCAAAACTAAAACAAAAAAACGAGAAGAAAGCCACAAAAAAAAAAAAAAAAAACATCTTCTACAAATTCATTACAAAAAGTAGAAGACATGTCCGTATGCGTTCCATTGCCCCTGGCAACCGCGTCTCTAGGTTATGGCATTGATCGGGGCAGTCTCCGCAGGTTCGAAAGGTGTCTTGTGCAACAAAACAAAACTCCAAAAACTCAAAGAGAAGAGACAGAACGGGAGGCCAGTCCTCTCAGCGATGGCTGCCTTCGCTCAGGGTCACGCCAAGTACTGCTGCATTGCTGTCTTTGCTCTGGGACAAGCACAAAGACAGAGAGGTAAGAAAACAATGGTCCATACAACAGAACAGCCATGTACCTGTGTACCATATGTGTGTATTACCTGTCACAGAGGTTAGGATCTGACGCCTGGGTGAGCTTGTGTAAAATATCTACAAAACCCATTTCTCTTAATTTGTCCTGCCTCTCTTGGGAACCTGTAGGAACGAGAGAAAGACAGCACGATGGTCAGAGACTCGCTCACTCACAGTCGAATGTGCCATTATTTGCCCACTGTTTTCAAACATCAGAGAGCCTGGTAACTCTAAACTGCCCATAGGTGTCTGTGTGTGTCTGCACATGGTACCTTGCAATGAATTGGTGACGCACCAGGGTATATTTCTGCCTACATTCCTTTGTTTGCCAGGAAAACCTCCATATCCACTACGGATATGGATAATAACATACCACAGATGAATTAATGAATAAAAGAATTAACAAATTAATATTCCACTCAGGAAGCTTCCTAGTGGGTGAAAGTCTATAATCTAGTACACTAATCCAGTATAATGCAGGTTCAACAACCCTGATGAGCCATTGGGCTCAATTCTGCTTGAGATATGGGGAGGCCACTCATCTTTTAAAACTCTTAAAATGGATGGCCACTCAGGCCTGTTTCCAGATCAGTCGTTTTAACACGTTCATCTAGTGTTTGGACAGTGTTTTATAACATCAGTCTAGCTTTCCTAACATTCATATGAAAAAAGAAAACTTTTGGTATCAGATTGTTAAAAATGTTCAAAATTTTAGAACCTCTTTTGCTTCTACCCTCACCATCTTCCTCATTCCACACCAGATTGGAAATGCAGAAGGTGGCAGCCAGCTGCAGCTTCACATTGGAATGCCCCTATGACAACACCAGCAAAAAAAACCTCAGATGAATGTAACCTAATCAAATGATTTTACTAGATCAACAGGAATCAGAAAAATGCCACAAAAGGTATACCATGTAGTACTTGACTTTCTGGAGCATGTCGTCGTTTGTCATGATGAGTTCCTTGGCCGTGTTTCCATCAGCAATGTTGGCCAGTATGCACAAAGTCTGAAAATACGAGCATGAAAGAAGTATATTACATTTTATCTATTAACTAGAGAGGCAGTGACAAGGTAAGGTACCTTCGCCATGCAGTATGGATAACGTAACTAGTATGCCCATATGGGTACTGGATTTAAAGAAGACAGCCAAGATTACTGCCAACCTTCAGTTATTAATGTGAAGGTTGGCGGTTCAAGCCCCAGTACCACTAAGCTGCCACTGCTGAACAAGATGAATGTAACCTAAGCAAATCATTTTAGTAGATCAACAGGAATCAGAAAAATGCCACAAAAGGTATACCATGTAGTACTTGACTTTCTGTTCTTTCTGGATCAAAGATCCAGGGACATTGATTTAGACCTCTCAAGGTCACTCAAGGTCAAAGGTTGTTGTGTCATTTGAAAGCTTGCATATGGGTCCTGATCTGTCCCTCATTGCATTTATGAGTCTGTTACTTTTTTTGAAATATAAGCTGTTTCAATATAACCTGTGGAATGTCTCCAAATCTGCAAACAATCTCCAAAAAACTGTGAGGTTGTTCTGACCTTGACCTTTAACCGAGACATTCCAAAATCAAATTATCCTAAAGACTTGAATCGGGGAGTGTCCCCACCAAGTTTGGAGAAAATGTGTTTAGGGGTGTGATCAGGATTTTGATGAAGACAAACAGTCTTGAACACTGGTGATTACAATGCCTCCACCACAAGCGGAGTGCTACCACAGTGGTAATACCCTCTGAAATGCTAAACAACCCACCTGTTCTTTGACCTCGATGCTGTGCTCTCCCTCCAGAATCAATGTAACCGCCTGCATGATCTGCTTCCCATGGGAGCTCATGATCTGGTCTATGTGCTAGAAAAACACACAGTGAGAGGATGTGTGACTGACAATGGCTGACAAAGCTTATATTCTTGTTAAAACGAGATGATGATTTCAATCCAAGACAACTTTTGTGAAATTTAGTGAATATCTCCTCAGTGTTCTTACACAGTCCTGGCTCTACAGAGGGGAAGCATAAAAAAGTGGCTCGGTATGAGCCACACAACAGTATTCCAGCCAATCAGCACAAACGTATAGGTCAAATGGATTCACATTTATGGAATTTGTTGGACACCCTTGCCCGAAGAGAATTACATTTATATAATTGAGCAGTTGAGGGTTAAGGGCCTTGCTCAAGGGCCCAACAGTGACAGCTTGGTTGTACTGGGACTTGAACCCCCAACCTTCTGATCAGAAAACCAGAGCCTTAACCACTGAGCCACCACTGAACCCTATATTAATATTAATACTATGTATTTTAAAAATACAGAATAAAAAAATGTACTTTAAAAGTAAGGGTTGATAATTGTACATACCAAAAAAAGATACGAAAATGTATAATGCAGAGAAGTTTGCATAGCTGAGAAAGAGTCGGGATTTTGAGGCAGTGTAATAAAATTAGTTATCCTACTGTGAAACCAGGGAAAATGAGCACAGGCAAATTAATCATAACTATTTTAATGGCTCTACAGAAGAACTATAGTAAGCATTAAAGAAGTGCTGCATGATATATTAAACAGATCGGGCCGAGAGTCTTACATACTTTTACAATATTGGGAGAAGTGCACTGTGACCATTTGAATTCATTTATTGTGAAATAAAAAGTTGCACTGTTTTATTATACTGAACAACAATCTTTCACATTTGCATGAGTTATGCTTTACATCAAAGTGAGTTTACGTACAGCAAGGCAAAGGAAAGGAAATAAAATTCTGTGTGATGGGAACCGAAAATGAGCCATAAGGACAGAAACATCGAACTGTGTGTGTGTGGGTGGGGTGTTAGAGAGAGAGAGAGAGAGAGAGAGAGAGAGAGGGAGTGAGAGAGAGAGAGAGAGAGAGAGAGAGAGAGAGAGAGAGAGAGAGAGAGAGAGAGAGAGATAAAGAGGAAAGGAGTGAGAAGCAATTTTGGAGCATCTTCTTTAAATTTCTGAACTTTAAAGACTATGTACAACTGCATATATTGCATATATACATATTCGTTTTAAAGAGTTAGTACCACTAATTCACCACAGTTACCCTTTAAAGAAATAAAACTATATATGACACAGTGATTTTTGTTTAATATCTAAACATTTTGGCTTCATGAAACATACCTCAAACACGTTTAATTCAATTACTTTAACTGGTGACATCCTTATTGATTTTTTTCAATAAGAATTTATTGATTTTTTTTTTTCAGCTGATAAGATGATTTTTTACCTGCTAGTTTTCATTGTGTTTCTGGTTTAGTCTGTGTTTTCATTAAATTAACCCTGGCATGTGGTACGTGCATGTGTGTGCCTTACCGGTCGTGTAGAGAGGAGGTTGCGCAGCAGCCCCAGTGTCTTCATAAGCACATTGGTGTCAGGGTCCGAGAGGAGTCGGAAGAGTTGCTCTGTCCCCAACGCTCTCATGATCTCCACCTTGACTTTCTGATCAGCCTGGAAAGCCATGTTCTACAAACACGTGCTTTCTATTAGTACAGAGATTTTACAAACACTGCCAGTAAGGTGGCACTAAACACAGTAGTTCTCACCATGAGAGCCCAGATGCCATTGACCCTCAGTGCAGGACTTTCGCTTTGTGTTAAGCTGCATAGTAAATCGATTACTCCAGACTCCAGAATGGGCTGTGAAACATCAGACGCAGCATTATTAGTTTATAAGCTCAGTGTGGGACTGAAACACTGTGACAAAACTGGAGTAAAACAGTGCAAGAGCATGTATCCGTGTCTGACCTCTTTACTGGGTGAAAACTCCAGCAGCAGGTTGCATAGTGTTGAAGAGGCCATGACCAGCACTTCATCTGGCGCATTCTGTAACAACTACACACACACACACAAATCAGAGAAGTCTATAATTTCCTATACATCACTGAATAGTAATAAAGCAAAAATCAAGAGGTCATACCTTCATTAGCGGCTTCCACACCGCATGATCGTGAAAACTCGTCCTCAGCTGTTGGACTGATCGTGACAAACTGTGGAGACATCTGAAAACAAAGGACACAGTCGACAAGAAACAATGAGATGACATACTATATACAAATCAGTACATGTTATGATTTAACTTTCTCATATCTCACATGCACGTTAGAGCACAGAAAGCACTGACATGCGCAGCGCAATAACGCAGGACCGGACAAAACCCACACGAGGGTACCTGTGGTGACTTTGCATTACTAGTTCTTTAAAACAATCACGTACGACATCAGCGGTCCCGGCACGTGAAGTCAGTCCTTGCCTCTTGTCAAGCACAAGCGAGTGCTGCCACACTACTATTACTACTAGACATGCGCAGCGACATGGTGCCTCCTTTATTGGCTGTTTCATCCATGGAAGTGAGTCAAATTCCTTTTTTATTGGTTGGCCTATTGGTTGGGCTGCGTGCAGCAGACACCAGTCTAAAATAACACATTATCGGCCAGTGCTGCGCTGTGTCGCCAGGAAAGTGGCTGAGTGCAAAGTATACGGCTGCACAAACAACAAGCGCTGAAATCACAGAAAACATAACATAACAACGACACAGGCCGCAGTCTGAAAGCGTTCCCTTTAGGACGCAATTCAGTATTCTGTGAAGACCACTTCAAGCCGACCTGCTATCGGCGTGACCTCCAGGCAGAACTGCTTGGCATGAAGCCCAAGCTTTAACGTCTAAAAACGGACGCTGTTCCTACAGAATTCCTTCATAAAAAGTCAAAGAATGATGATGGACGGGAGCAGCGCCTCGCCAAAAGGAAAGAGCCTTTAGTATGCGGGGAGTTTTATCACCTAAAATGTCGCTTGCTGCCTGTTTACTTGCGCTGGACAACCCGACCCAACGAGTTCAAGTCACTTCTGAAAAAAAAGGTTGTTCTGCAATTGGTTCAGCCCCCGCTAGTAAGCTCTGTATCACTTAAACGTATAACATTATGCTGTAAGGATGACCAACACCGGTGCTCTTTAACTCTGCCACCACCAGGAAAGCACTGGAAAAACCATCCTGGCTAGAACTAACAGACTACAAACAGCTTTCATCCCAGATCTGTGAAGATTTCACCACCCAATCCACAGTCTCCTATTATCCCGTTTCGTTGCGACTCTCTTATCGGAGCTTAGGGCTGTGAGATATGACCATATATATCGAATGACGAAATAAAAACGTTGATTGTTTCATACTGTTTATATCATCGTATCACAATTTACACTCTTTGTGGCCATAATTTCCATCATTTCTACAGTTTATTTGGGATTCAGCAGAAGGATTGCCCTCAGATATCTATGACCGTGCTGTTTCTCTGAATGACAGGCTGCTTGTTTAGTCACAGCCGACTTGCCCAGGGACTAAACCACCTCACCACTCCACCTTCCCCCCCGTAACCCTGATGGAGAGGCACTATAGTTAATGTTCAAACTACGTTAGCATCGATGTAGTTATTAGCTGCAGATTATATATTATATTTTTTGCCCGTCTCCGGGTCAATAAAAATAATAATAGAAATACGCCACACAAGGAATTAAAACGAATGGCATAACCTAACCTTAGATTGGATCAAAATGCATTTTTGATAACCAGCTTTTGTTTGCTAAACAGCTAATGCTAACCTTATGAAAATTAAATACATTCAAAAAATAACTTAAAATGATACATTGATATGCAAAAAAAAAGTTTTAGAATTTTTTATCACATGAATTTTGAAGCATCTTGTTTAAATTTCGGAGCTGAAATTAAATGAAATGACCTATAAAGACTACGTACAGGCTACATTCCTGATTTTTAAAAAGAGAAGATTTATTCTATTCTTAAAAGTTTACAGAAAATGTGCTATATTGTGATATGTCTTGTTATGAGGATACAAATGACTTATATTGTGATATAAATTTTGGTCATATCGCACTTGCATACCTCTAACATCCTCAATACAAGTTTTACTGTATTTTTACCGCCCTTTGAACTTTAACCATGATTAGCACTGATAGCGAAGAACACTATTATTAAAGAGATGTATGTGTGTAAATATTTATTTATTTATTATTTTATTTATAAAATCACTTTTATGTGTTGATGGTCCAACTGTAATAATTTTTGGCAGGGTTAGATTTTATGCTATTAGATTTACACATTGTTAATGACGCAATATTTAACTGAAGCGTTAACATACAGCAAGTCGGTCATTACCACAAAATAAATCCCTCCAGAGGGATCAGGACCCTGATGTGTATCGAGTCGAGTCGGGGTCTTGAATTTCTCTAAAGGGGTTTATTTTGTGATAAAGACCAACCTGCTGTACATCATCTCAATTATTTCAAAACTACTTTATTCCATAGAACTAAAAATATATATATATATATATTGATTTATTGTATCTTCCAATGAAACGTTCTGCAGCAGTGGTTTCTTATACTTAACCATGATGTGTTACAAAGTGGCTCTCACCGCTAAATGACATGATTGACCAATCAGGGTAAAGAATTCAAATGGAATAACATTATTTATATATTTTAAAGTTAAATATATAATTATAGATGCTGCTGGAATTCTGGAAAAAAATAACATTTTGTTATTGTGTTTAAATTAAAGTGTCAAATGTGTAAAATCTGGAGTGTGAAGTTAAAAGTGTATAATTAATAAAGTGGAGTAAGGTACCTGACGGCAGCTAAGCGGACCTTTATGCTGGACTCAGACAGGCCGCTTACTATCCGGTCCATCATGTTCTCAGTCTCTGTGATCTGCAGGGAGAAGAAAATAGATGATCCACAACAGCCTGAGAGAATCAAAACATGCTTTTTTTCCCCAACTGGCTTGACTACAAAATAAAGTCCCAGCTCTGTAAGGATCCTCTTTCCTAGCTTGTTTGCTGTTCCTGCTATTTGGAGAGAAGCCCGCCTCCTGACTGAAACTGGGGGGAAGGGGGGGGGGGGCCTTGAGCTTCATGAACACTGTTGGTTCAGAAAAATGAAATGATCATCATACTGACAGAACTAAACCCAAACACATGAAAGAACAGCCACCTCAGGCTCAGACTGCTTCCGGTATTGCTGAACATTTATATTTAATCATTTCACAGATGCTTTTTAATCAAAGTATCTCGTTAATAAAAACATATCAGTGATGTTGTAGCTCATTTGGCGGGTAACAGGTCACATGAAAATGTGCAGGAATGATAAAGCTTAGAACTTGATGCCAGCAGTTTTGAGGTATGTGTGTGATGTAATGATACTATTCAACAGTATGTAAATAATGATGCTGAAATCGTGGAAAAAATATCAATATTAATAGTGAAAATACATAATATGAAGCCTTCAAAAAGAAAAAAATATGATAGTACAGTTGGTGGTGCATCAATATGGCTAAATCAAAGAAAAACACATACATACACCAATAGATCAGTATATTTTGAAATAAAGCATCATACCTTTTTTCCAATAATATTTGCCTGACAATTATTAATGTGTTTCAAGGTTAATGTAAAATGTTCTGTTCAAGGGACACACCAACAGTTTTGGGATCTGAGCAGGCACAGTATAGTGGTGCGCAGTAGGCAACTTCACAGTGTGTGAATACAAGATCAAGAATAGCGCCTGCACTTGTTGTTGGATCTTTGACATACTGTTGAGAAGGAAATTTCTCCATAAAGTTCATGAATTGTTTTTGTTCTTCTGAAAGATCATCGTTAAAGTCACCCACGATAATAAACGGCGCCTCGGTGGAAAGGTGTGGAAGCAGGGACGTGATCATTCTGTTCCTAAAAGCCTTTTTTGTTTATGGACGTGCACAAGGTTGTACAGAAAAATGTAAACAGTACCGCATGGCTATTAACTCCCAACGTGCATCCCAGATGTGCATCGGAACAAACGAAAAGATTTTATTGTTTCTCTGAAAAAAGTAGCCACCATAAAGCTTTGGAAAAAAGCGTCCCTACCTAAACTGGATGCCCAGAAACGTGGCTTTTAGTAAAGCATGTAAAATTATCATGTTGGCGCTAGCAGTATAGCTGTTCCAGGAGTAGACTATCCCCCTGCAGAAAAAACAACAACTGGCAAGTAGATCTTACAGTCAGACACCCTCGTAAGGAGTGACATCTTTGTGCAATTTTAGATCCGTATGACTAGGGGGATTGTCCTGCGAACTTGAAAATCAACATATCCCTGGAGAAGAGTACTTAGAAGGAATGTGCGCATCATCGTGACGATCCGACAAGAATTGTAGGCAGGAGAGTCTGAAAAAAAAAAACAGCTGTAACAGACAGACTACAACACTCTGGATATCTGCAGCATTAGAATAGCCCCCAGGCTAAAAAAAAAAAAAATTATAACCTAGACAGACACTATCCATCCAAAAGTATGTGGACACCTGGCCATTTCCACATATATGGGTCTTCTGTACAGTTAGAAGCACACAGTTTTCTAGAATGTTTCTGAGTGCTGAAGTACCTAAATTTCCCTTCACTGGAATCCAAACCATTTCCAACATGACAATAATCCTGTATGCCAAGTAAGTGGAAGAACTCCTGTACAGAGCCCTGACCTCGACCCCACTGAAAACCACTAATAACAACTGGAACTCTGACTACACCCCAGACCCCCTCATCCACCATCAGTACCTGACCTTACTGATGCTCTTATAGCTGAACACAGATGAATACAAATCCCCAGAGCAACACCCTAAAATCTAGAGGAAACCCTTCCCAGAAGAGTGGAGCTTATTATAATAGTAAAGGGGGAATAAATCTGGAACAACAAATACATATGATTGTGATGGTCATCAATCCATCCATCCATCGTTTTCCACTTATCAAGGTCGGGTTGCAGAGGAAACAGGTCGAGGAGAGTAACCCAGGCATCCCTCTGCCCAGCGACACAGCATTCCCAGACCTGACAGGATAGATGGGCTGTTTCACAATCAGGGGAGACTTTTTGGGTTCACAATAGCTCAAAAATAAAACTTAGTTTTTGTGGTTTCCTGTTACGAGTCAACACCTTATGAGACTAGAATTTTTTGTGTGAAGTATCAGAGCTACAGGTCTAATGGTGTCTAAATTACACCGGGTGAAAGTATAACAGGTACAGGGTC
>JAQMYF010000012.1:45657571-45669666 GCA_030014195.1 Neosilurus mollespiculum | reverse complement strand
AGAGACAGAGAGAGAGACAGAGAGAGAGACAGAGAGAGAGACAGAGAGAGAGACAGAGAGAGAGACAGAGAGAGAGAAAGAAGTACCTTGCAGCAGTGAGAGAAGATCTGGGTGATGTACTCCTGTGTGTGCTGGGACCGGCTCAGCAGAGACATCAGGTGAGGGATCACAGTGGGGTCCTAGTCAGAAGAAATGTGGATATATATACAGTACAGAGGAGATAATGTTCAGTGAACCAGTCATCAGCATGAAATAAACCCTGACATATGGTTCAGGACCCTGGTGTGTACCAGAGGAGTCTTGAAACAGTGTAAAGGGGTTTATTTTACGATAACGACAGTCTCTCCCTGACAGTGAAATCAAAGTCTCAATTTTTTTTAATACACATGTGCAGAAATCTGGAAACCTGAGAAGAGTAAACAGCTGTGTTGGCATGCTGAGAGATTGTACTATAGTGCAAATCTGCTAAAAACAGTTACATTTTCTTTTTCCACCTCGACATGCTGTTCTGGCTCATGAACTGTTATAATTACATTTAGGAGTGATGTATCCTTTTACTTTAACCCTAATTCGAAGCACCAGAAAGACAGAACGTAGCTGTATATAACGCACATATATTAGACTGCTTATGCATCAACATCATAGAACTATGTGCCGTTCTGTGATGCTGTGTGTGTGTCACACTTACCGTGTAGAGTAGCTGCACTGGTGTGACAGGACTGATAAAAACGGTTCTTAAGCAGCGTAGACAGGCCTCGATAAACACCAGGTCAGGACATAAGAGACCTGCCACATGAGAGACAACTTAGTGTCAGTTCAAGGTTTTAGGTGGGAACAGACATGAAGAGGAAGACAGAGCGAGACAGATAGAAGGGGACAAGGACCTTGGAGCAGGGCGGGGATGATGTGACAGTCCACCAGGGACTTGATGTTGTTCTCAGTACCCATGGCCAGGCTACCTAACACCACTGCACACTCGGTCCGTAATTCCGCACTGGACGAGCTCTGCTGGAGTAAATACAGGAGTCTACACACACACACACACACACACGGATTTGTGCTCTTTCAAATGCATTATGATAAAGGGCTGAAAGACTTTCAAACAGTTATTTTTTTATAAAAAAGATTTGTCTGCTTTGACCCACACATGGAAGAAACACCACCAATACATGCAATGGGTAAATGGCTAAATTATTATTGTAAGGATCTGTACTATACCAATTAAATATATGCTCCCCTACTTTACAGTCAATGAAACACAGCCAGTGTCAGTTAGCACAGTATCATTATTATTGCACAGATCATCAGCGATTCTACTGTATATCAAAATAATCAAAGAAAGGGGCAAGGGGTCATCACCTAGTGCACACAAAAAAAAAAACATAGTTCCGTTTCTGTCCCAGCAAAATATTAATATTGCTCAATCTGAGCACTTCAAAATACTGCAGCACAAACAGAAGCTGTGTGTCGGGGTATATGATAATATTAGCGCACAGCTAATACAAATCCGAGTGCATGAAAAGGAGCCGCTGCTATATTCAGCCGTGTCGGTGTCTCGGTGTGACTCTAGAACTGAATGAAGGGCAGACCTACCTGGGTACGGCTCCGAGCACAATCAGGTTGGCCTTCTGTTTGTTGTTTCCGATCACAGCGTTCTTCATGTCACTGTTAAAACAATATAATTTAACACATTTCACCAGGTCCTCTCTACCAACACTACTACATTAACACTACTACACAGATTAGTGCAGACGGTACTAGAGCCCGGTTTTGTTTGAAGCAGGTCAGGCCGTACACACCCTTACCACCACTGAAACTCCACATGGCCACCCATACAAACAAGGGTCTGCTTTTTTTTTTTTTTTTTTTAGAACACATGTACTAGTAAAATACTCTTTGTAGTCGAATTTGTGACAAAATCGTGTGACTGTATATGGTGTTGTACCCACTGAGCTGATCCACAAGGAAAACCACTTCCTGTTTACAAATTGGAGTTCAGTTTAACATTAATCCACATAGGCAGGACGCAGGTAATGATTCAACCACATGATGTTTCGGTTCACGTCGCAATTGGGTTCACTTCAGTTCAGGATTCTGCTGTTACTGAGCACGATAAATGATATACTACAAAAAGAAAAGTTTGTTTCATGGTATAACAGTGGTAAGTTTCAAAAAGAAACGTTTCCTGTTATATCAAAAAAGCAATAAAATGATAAGTTCCCAAATCCTAACATGCTATGACGTAACACTGATCTGTTTTTTCTCTGTCTGACAGCAGAAATGAGCTTCTGCAGTTTTCCAATTTTTATTAATACTCCTTCAGGGTGGCATGGTGGCGTAGAGTTTAGCACGTCTGCCTTGCAAGCGAGAAGGTCCTGGGCTCGGGCGTTTCTGTATGGAGTTTGCATGATCTCCTTGTGCTTGCATGGGTTTCCTCTGGGTACTTCAGTTTCCTCCCACAGTCCAAAGACAGACACATCATAGTAGGATTAAGCGGTTCAGCAAATGAGTGACTGAGTGAGTGATATTCCTTTTGATTAAATTGAAAGAAAACATATTTTGGTTCATATCCTTGATAACCAACAATAATTATTTGCACACAGGGTCAGGCAATATACCGTATCGCAACATGTCTATTTATATCGCCAGATAATTGAATACTGCGAGTATCATGAGTTAACAGAATTATCACCTTTCCTCAAGAAATAACACACAATATTCATTTTAGGTCATTTCACCCAGCCCTAGCTTCAGGCATTACCATGACACTCCTCAAACCGGCAGTACTATCAAAATATATGTTGTGATAAATAATATTCAATATCAATAAGCCCTAATTTAAACCAAATCTAACCTCATGTTATCCCCACATCTCACACAGGAGTACAATGGAACCTTTAAGCTTAACAGAATCAGTGAATAGTTTATATCATGATGCATATCGAGAACAACTGACATGAAAAGAAATTTTTTTCCAGTAGCGCTCAGTCCTACCATTAAATAAAATATTCATTTCATTAGGAGTGGAATAGAAAAAAAACAAACAAACAGGTCTTTTCTTTTCTTTAGCTTTCGACAGTCTGTGAAAAGATTTCTGGCTCTGATTTCTGTTGGAACTCTTAATCGCATTACAGAACTTTTCCCTTTTACAGCCGCTTTCGTTTTGTCTATTTTTTTTTTTGCTAACTGAACATTAACGCTGCCACTCAGTGTACAGGCTCATTTCTGGCCAATGTTAAATATGGATATGGACAGAGCCTTTGGTCAGTACTCTGCCTGTAATTCCGTATTGGTTCATGTTTTCTGTAAGCTTACAGATAAGGATGGAATGCAGCAGTACCAGCAAATCAAGAAATGACCTTAACTATATGAGGGTGTAACTGCAGTGAATGCCACCTATGATGACATCATGTGCATACCTTTCTCTTATAGTAGTTCCCTACCCTGGCCCTGGAAGATCCCTATCCTACACAGTTCATTGTTTTTCCTGCCATAATGCACAAACTTCATTAATAGTTATATTAGGTGTGCCTGGAGAAAAGGAAACTTTAGAATGTGTAGGAAAGGGGGTAATCCAGGAGCAGGGCTGGGAAAATTTGCTCCACTGTATGTTATTTTGCCCTCTGCTGTCTAAAGGATGGAATTACAGCTAAGTGATGATGACCCTAATAATAATTCATTCATTCCCTAAGTCGCTTAATCCTAATTAGAGTCGCGGTGAGGCTGGCACCCATCCCAGCCGACTCTGAGTGAAGGCAGGGAACACCCTGAACAGCTCGCCAGACCATTGCAGGGCCAACACATATACAACCATTCACACTCACTCTCACACCTAGGGGCAATTTGGAACCGCCAATCAGCCTACTGTGCATGTTTATGGACTGTAAGAGGAAACCGGATTACCCAGAGGAAACTCCACACAGAAACGTCCCGAGCCCGGGAGTCAAGCCTGGGAACCTTCTTGATGTGAGGCGAACGTGCTAAACACTACGCCACCGTGCCACCCTATAATAAAAATAATAATAATAATATTTATAGTTTTTATTTTATTCCCACTACTTGAAAAAACTTAAGTCTGTACTAAAATTTATTGTCACATGACATATTGGTACATGCCTAACTCAACATGCTGCCCAATCTATAAGCCTAGCCCAGACACATAATGAACTGTAATAACAGGTTTGATTTCCAGTGGCGTGGAATATTGTTAAGTTTACTGTTTTTAGTGAATCTGGTGCATTAAGGCTGCCTTTACTCTTCATCCTGGTTCTCATTACATTCACTTAATCATTACCCAGTCAGCAATCCTGATACTTCAGATACTGTACCGAGTGTCTTCCTAATATTGTCCCAATTGTTTGGATATACATGATAAATATCGGTGGGTCAAAATCTAAAATATTACATTAATACAATAATAAAACTGCCTGCCATAATTCCCCGGGAAAAAAAAGCAAATAGGGGCAAAATGATAACATATCAATTTGTAATTTATTTCATAAATAATTACAATTTCCATATTAAGGTAAATCATTTCAGTGTGTGGTTCGACAAGTCTCATAAATGTACAAAGGTGATTATAACATAGTGGAAAAGTACTGATGAAGCAGATCATTAGCAGACGCGGTTTGCCATAACTAGAGCTCAGAGCTAAAAATAAAGCCGAAAAGATTGTGCATGTCCACAACACAGGAAAACACACACACTAGTGAAACATGAACCGATTTCTGATGCACATCACACACACATACTGCTTAACCCACTGGTGGATATGGGTACGGGTCAATTGTTAACTAGGCGGGTCTTGAGGCACAGACGTGCCTGTGTATACTCACATGACTCCTTGGAGCACATTCTGTGGGTCGGGGTCGAAGAGCCGGTCAACGTAATGGCGACTGGTAGCTGTGACTTCCTGCATAGTGACAAGACAACTATCATAAATCAGTGAGTTTAACCCAATTCAAACCCCAGAGCAGAAAACATCTCAGAGCAACGGGACGTGAGCTTGAAAACCTTCATCCTGCCCACCATGGGCCGTGAACCCAGTCATCAGGCGCGCTCGTGGGCAAAAGATCTGACACTTGATAACTCTGTTTGCGTTCATTGGTAGATAGAAGTTTCTAGGAGTGGGATAACAGATCGGCGTGACGAAAGCACAGTGGCCTGAACTTCAGGAGCAGACACTCAAGCTCAAATATCAAGCCTGGAATTTCTGAGCCACTTACATAAGCACAAACACAACCACTAAAGACAAGTCAGCTAATTTTTTTTTTTTTGGGAAACAAACACACAGCGTTAGCTGCATTCACATGATGCTAACGAACAACAGAGCTAGCTGCATTACTGTCTAATCAAAACCACGACGCCTGATTCTAGTCACATGACAAACATTCCAGAGAGTCACATGACCTGAACAGCTTTCAGAAACCCTGAGCACACTGACACTGCTAGAGCTTTCCATCCAAATGACAGCATGCAGACAAGCACACGAGGTTTGTGTGTAAGTGTACCACACTGATCACAGATCAGCTCACAGTGGCTATGAAAGCCACACTAATAACAGCTTTCAGTATAATCATTATACTTATAATAATAATTATGAGTGGAGGAAGACTTGCCACAACTGACGCCGTGTACTGACTCCAGGTACTTTAAGCGCCGTGAATGTGGAGAGTATCCTGCGGTACGCATTGTCACTTGGAGTAAAACAGTCAGCTGATTGACAGATATATAGATAGGGTGGAGTTTGGCACAGGCGCACAGAATGCTTAATCCTTATCCTTGTCACGTGACACGATCAACAGCAAGCACAGCTCTGTTTTTAAACTCCATCTACAGATGATAACACACAGTATAATCCAAACAATACTCAAAACTGATGTCGCACATTACTCCAGCTATGCTCTATGTGCCTGTTCAGGTTGCTTCTGCGTCCTCTGGTTTCTTCCACTTTCACAAAAAAATAAATAAAATCCAGGGTGGATTTGACTCTACAGTGTTTTTAAACGTGAAGGAGCGTGTAAACGTGAGTGTGTGGTGTCACGCCATGATTATACCTGACTGGAGCCTGACCATCAGCCCATCACAGGGCGACACACACACACACACACACACACACACACACACACACACACAACCATTCACACTCACACCTAGGGGCAATTTGCTTAATGTGCATGTCTTTGGGCTGTAGGAGGAAACAGGAGTACCCCGGAGGAAACCCATACACCGGAACACCCTCATCGAAGCCGGGGACTCGAACCCATGACCTTCTTGCTCTGAGGAGGACATGCTAATACCGTTATATAGTAGCTTATATACACTCTACCACCACAAACAGGTCCTGCTTTGAAGCTAAGCTCCAAATGACACCCTTGTTCCTCGTTAAGTGCACTACGCAGGGGATAACCCGCGTGGCCCTGGAGTCTATTTAGTGCACTCTATGTCCTGCATGGAGCGGTTTGGTCCTCAGCCCAGCAGAGTTTCTCTCATCTTGAGTGCTGGAGCAACAAGACGGGGGGCGTTTCCACCTCCGCAGCGGCTACTTTCCCTTAGCATGTTAGCATGTTAGCCTGACAGCTGCACAGCAACAGCTCATATTTACTTCCTATACACCCTCGAAACGTAACGACTGGTTAAAATCACGTACAAATCACCATTTTTACCCGTGAGTAAGCGAGGCACGTCAGCCCTTGCTAGCGTTGCTATGGCTAAGTAGCAACAAGCCTGTGAAGTAACAACTTCACTGCTAGCAAGACTAGCTAACTGAGGAGCTAACTCGAGTCTCGGCTCTGATTCCTGGCTGGACGTGTTATTTATTCCTTTTACAGACAAAGCAGAGACGTTTCCGCGTAATAACCGAAGTTAGCGAGTAGAAGTCGAGTCAAACACACGACATCCTCCCGTCTGTTCTCCGCCCCGCGCCGGTACGTGAACTCATTCCGGGTGACCGTCAGCCAACCTCTCGCCTCCATACAAACACACACGGCGTAACCCTGCTAGCTCGACCAGGACAGCCGTGACAGGACAAACACACTTCGGACTACCATGCCGGACAACATGCATGCAAAAAAGGCTGCGTTTATTAGTGACAAACCGAAAGAGACTCACAGATAACACGCTAATGCGTAGAGGGGCCTCCAGCAAGCACGCCATCTCTCTGTGTCCCCTGGATGAGCGAGGGACCACCCACAGACGCACTTTCCACACGATCCGCCCTGATTCGTCAACTCCACCTGGCGCTGGCCTTCACTCTGGACTACACCGAAACATTTTTAAAGTTATTATTATTAGTAGTAGAAGTAGTACTTGTTGTTGTTTTAGTAGTGGGTGGTGGTGGTAATGTTCCGCCTGTTTATGTTATACAAATAAATATTAATAAAAGCCTTTTGTACTCTTTTCTTTTTTTTTTTTTAAACAAGTAAACAGTGCGTTTTTTTTTGTTGTTTTTTTTTTTTTGAACGCTCGATTATATTAACCTTGCTAATCAATCGTACTACGTTTCCGTGCTCACTCGAGTGCCTGCATGTGAGTGACGAAATTGTGGCTTCGATTACAAAGATGCATTTACTGTAACAGCTGCGCATGCGCATTACGCTCGGTGACCAACGGCGCGGCTCTAATGCTAACCACCGCGACTCCACGAATTACTGTGACGTAGCGTGTTACACGCAGGTATAACTATGACGTTATTCATATTAGAATGTATTGCTAGTCGAGGTGATGGTGGCATTCGATACTGTACCCAGCTTGCGTGTGTTTTGTTGAAATTTTAGAGACGTAACAGCAGTAAAGCTAGCTAGCTAGCTAGCATGCTAGCTAGCATGCTTCAGCAGTAGTGTGTTATTAGCCGTGTGATGGATACTAACATGGTAGATGGATGGATTTGTGGTGCACTCACTTTCAAAGGTGTATTCTTGCATCTGTAAACTAGTATTATGTGTTCCACAGGTGTAAAGGTGTACTTGTTGATACAGGATGCTAATAGCACTGTGAGCAAGGATTTTTAGTGGATCTTACCTGGCTGCTTCCACTTCATTAGAAAAAGAAATAAACAGACCTAGATATGAAAATAGCAGTGGAAGGCTGCTGCCATGGCGAGCTGGACAAAATCTACGAGACCATTGGCTACCTGGAGCAAAAGGAAGGCATTAAGGTGGATCTGTTGCTGTGCTGTGGGGATTTCCAGGCTGTAAGGAATGAAGGAGACCTCAAGTGCATGGCAGTGCCACCCAAATACAGGCACATGCAGACTTTTTACAAGTAAGCGCCCTTACTTACCCTTACAGGTATGTCTGACCCCCCCCCCCCTCCATTTCTTTGTGTCTAAAGTCTTGTGCTTTGGCTTGTCAAAGATACTATTCAGGGGAAAAGAAAGCACCGGTTCTGACCATCTTCATCGGTGGCAACCATGAGGCTTCAAACTACCTCCAAGAGCTTCCTTATGGAGGCTGGGTGGCACCTAATATATACTATTTGGGTAAGACGTGTTGGGTATTACTTATTTTCGTCTGTGCTCCTAAATGACTTGAAAGCATGGAGGATTTTGAGGCGGGAGCGGAATTGTTTAAAAAAAAAAAAAAATGTTTTTTTTCTTTTCCCAATCTGTCGCTGCAGGTTATGCTGGCGTAGTTAGATACAGAGGTATACGGATCGGTGGCCTTTCTGGAATTTTTAAAACGCACGATTACAGAAAAGGTAAAGCATATATTCTAACTAACCAAACTTCCCAAAAGCTATAAGGCGTTAAGTTCTGGGCTGTAACAATAACACCATCACGGCTGTATGTATAGGTGAACCGTAGTGTTGAGCTGCCACCAGGAGAGTATCGCTTAGCGGTCCATCCCATTACATGGGACATCCCACAATATTAATTAAATAAATAAGTAATACTAGGAATGTCATTTTCTTTATTTCTGGAGCATTTGTGAAGATATTTTTAGTTCTCAACCATTCAACAAACAATAACCTATTACATGACTTTTTAAAAAATATATATACAATGTATGTTTATATTTAATTAATGCTCAATAATTTAAGCATAATCAGAGACAAGAAACGTCAACTGAATCCTCGCAGTGAGGAAATTACTATTCCGCTGCAGCCCGCCTTAACACTTCAATCTCTCATCTGTTTACAGGGCACTATGAGTTTCCACCATACACCCAAGAAACTGTGCGCAGTGTCTACCATGTTAGAAACAGTGACGTCTTTAAGCTTAAACAGGTAACGCATCTACCTAAGGGTAAGGGAAAGATAAAAAGAGCTTTTAAGGTATCAGTAAATCACCCAAAGGACAGAGCGAATAGTTGTTTTAGTCTATACCACCCCGGAACCTAAGAAAAGCAAACTAAAATAAGATTATATTATTTTATTTTTACATGTTTTTAACCATTACAGAGGCAGGTCAGGTGAGCTCCATTCATCCTGTGTAATGTTGTGTTTTTACACTCATTCAAAGTATAATTATATACTAAATGGGAGCACAAGAAAAGCAAGTCAAAATTAGTTTAATTTCTATTTATTTGCATTTTAAAGCATGATGATGATGACACTGCATGCTCCACTGACTGACACTCTTATCCACTTTGAAAAATGTTTAATTAATCATTCAAAATATTTTCTCGTTTTGGATTTGGAATTATCAAATACTTCTTGGAATTCTTCTCCATATCATACTTCACCTCATTCAATAATTGCTTAATAACCCCCAGGTTGTGAACCACCTTCAGAAACTTTTTCTGTGTAGTATATGCTAATAAGCAACTATTGAATGAGGCAAAGTATAATATAGAGAATTATTCGGTCGAGGGGTTATGTGCCAAAGACAAATTTGAAAGCTGAATTCTATAATTGTTTTATTATTGTTTCAAAATATTTTAAAAGTAGATAGTTATGCATGCCAGCTGTACAATAATTATTTAACTTACCTGATGGCATTGATGCAATAATTCTGTTATCCCATGGCAATGATGTAATAGCAAGAATTATCTCATGGCTTTCTACCAATCCGAAACAAAGAAAATCTCCTAAATGAATAATAATGTCCATTATCCTCAGATAGTAAACCAATAAGATTGCATCACTCATATGTAGTATAACTGTAGACTACATAGAAACGGCGTATTCCAATTAATTTGCTGTTTTAGGATTAAAGATCATTATTCTGAGTGGCTAATGCTTGAATCAAAATGGTGGACACTCACAGTTTGTCATGGTCACTTGCAGCAGGTGGCATCATGGTTTTTATCCTTTAAAATGGGAAAAATAAGCCATTAAAACTAATGTTAGTTTGCTTTTAGTGTGGTAATCAGTTAGGTTAGAAAGAAGTCATGAATTTCCTTCATGTTCGCAGAGTTGACTCTGAGCACATAGTTCAAATATGTAATAAAAATAAAAAACAACCTATTAAAACTGTTTAATGTGCTTTTTTGTGCTCATGTTCCCGTGTGTCAATTATTCGCCTCAGGCTCGGTGGATGTTGCTGAATTGTATAGTCCGCTCAACGTTCTTTCTCTGATTATTCAGCGACATCCACCTTGCCTTCGGTGCATGATTGTTAATCTTTCATGACACAGTTAAGGAACAAATCCTAATGACAGGTTTAGGTAAAATCCTAATTCCCTGAGTTTTTGATTCATATTTAATCCTCACTTTTAACTCGGCTGGTAGCCACTAGAGATCCAAACTCACAATCCACGAAAGACCTCCTGGAGGAGAGCTGAGTATCTGTTAATGTGAATGCAGCTCATACAGTCACTGCTTCTTGTAGGTGTTGTGTTTATTTATTTTTATTCATCTCTCCACTCCTCATTTTTGTTGACTCGGCAGATCCGCATGCCCATAGATGTGTTCATGTCACACGACTGGCCGCGGGGCATCTACCACTACGGGAGCACGGAGCAGCTGTTGAGGAAGAAGAAGTTCTTGCGTGACGAGGTGGAGTCGGGAACACTAGGCAGTCCAGCCGCCGCCGAGCTCCTTAATCACCTGCAGCCTGGCTACTGGTTCTCTGCACATCTCCACGTCAAATTTGCAGCCATGATGCAGCATGAGGTACTAATGTTATTTTACATGGACGTGGTGACTCAGTGATCAAAGGCTTTGAGTTATTGGTCAGAGGATCTGGGGTTTGCTGGCTCACGCTTCCATTGTGAGGCCCTTGAGCGAGATCATTAACCCTCCATCTTATCATGAGTGACCCTGCACTCTGACCCCAACTTCCAAACAAGCTAGGATGTCACAAAATAAACATTTTCTTCTATACCCAACACTGAGTTTGTGTTTGTAGGCCAGGGGTAATGCTGCTCCCAAGACCACCAAGTTCCTCTCCCTGGACAAGTGTCTCCCTCACAGAGATTTCCTTCAGGTAAGTTGCGGAAACAGTACTACTTGCGCTCCAGTAAAAACTGATCAAGTGCTGTACTGAAAGCAATCTTGGGGTAAATTATATGCCAAGAAAACGTGAATATCACAGTATTGTTTAATAAAAATGTTCTGATGTTGTAGGTATTGGAGATACCGGACAGACCTGGCTCATCTGAACAGCTGGAGTATGATCCTGAGTGGTTAGCCATCTTGAAGGCCACGACTCACCTTCAGAAACCTTCACCGAACATCTGGCACCCACCCGAGAATAACGGCCTCCACCCTCGGTAAAACATTACTACACATTGCACAACCTGCTGGTTCTGCTACACAATGTGACTGATATGCTTCGCTGCTTATTAATGTTGTGGTGACTGCATAAGATACGGTAGCATATTTAAGGGGAAAATGAGAATACATTGAGTGCTCTGTGGGCTACTCTTTGTGTAAACAACAACGCTGTATCAGAATAAAAGTAGAAGTTCTCATAGAGAAGTGGAGTGCTGTGAGGGGCACTCTTAAAACCGCCGTGCGTGCGCTACCACATAAATCGAGTCGCCCATGGAATTCTGCGAGGGCCACCGAGCCCAACCAAAGTGAGGTCAGCCTTCCTATAATCGTGCCGCGCATGCGCCACCACATAAATCGAGGCGCCCATGGAATTCTGGGAGGGCCACCGAGCCCAACCAAAGTGAGCTCAACCTTCCTATAATCGTGCCGCGCATGCG
>JAQMYF010000012.1:45641872-45654744 GCA_030014195.1 Neosilurus mollespiculum | reverse complement strand
CCGCCGTGCGTGCGCTACCACATAAATCGAGTCGCCCATGGAATTCTGCGAGGGCCACCGAGCCCAACCAAAGTGAGCTCAGCCTTCCTATAATCGTGCCGCGCATGCGCCACCACATAAATCAAGTCAGGCGGGAAAGCACAGTTAGTGTTGCTCTTCCACTCTCTGCGCTCGAGTGGCATTTATAGAGTCACATGCCGTGCAGCGTGGATAATGTAGCAAATAGCCCCTATATGGGTTCTGGTTTTAATTACCTACATGCTCAATTTACAATATGTTCTACAGTACAAGGACATGACCAAATAACCAAAAAACTATAATTTGAAGGTTTTACGAAATGACTGGGATTTGACCTTTTGAAGGTCACTCAATGACAAAGATAATAGTCTCATTTGTACATATTACATATATAATTGCCTATCAGTGTTCCATGTTAACCGCATGTTTATTGGCACCCGTTTCAGTTATAAGTGCTTAAAATCCTGTGACTGTCATTTTCACCTTTCAAGGTCACTCAAGGTCATAGGTACTTCTCATTTGAAAGTCCGTACATATATGGTTTCCCATTAGTGGTCCATAACTCATTAAAAGGTTATAAGAGCTCTACCTCCAAAAGTTTGTGACCTTGACCTTTGACTGAGACATTCCAAAATGAAGTCATCTCTGGGACTCAGGTAGGGTCGTGTCCCCACCAAGTGTGGTGAAGATCTATGCATGGTTGTGGTCAGGATGTTGTTCACAGATAAACTGACTCACAAACGCCAGTGATAAAACTCTGAGGTAATGATGCCCAGTAATAATAATAGCACCATTCTATTTATTAGTCCTAAACCTGTCATCTGTTTTGAAGACTTGTATGTGGTAAATGATTCTGTTCATCGAAATGATGTCTGTTACCGGGCGGTCTCTTCTTTCTGCTTATCTGCTGTGTGAACTTTGAACTAAATAATGAGGGAAGGAAAGTGTGGCACATATTCAGAATGTGTTTAAGGCTTCAGTACTTAAACATAGAAACCTGTGTTTATGTGCGAAGTCCGTGAGTAAATATGACACGGAAAAGCCGTGTCTGGAACAGTGTTGATGCAGAGTGTAGCTCTGCGAAGATAACATGTAGTGCCAGGAGTGAGAACATTAAAATGGGTATGTGGTGACGGGGCGTGATCAAGCACCAGTGTGTGAATCGAGGACCGAGTCCAGACCATGAGCAGTAGGGATAAGCCTGCACCTGTGTATGATGACTGATCAGGGCTCTGTGAGACTGATGGATGCCGGTGGGGATTGGATAAGGGCAATAAATAGTATCTTTATGCTCCCCAACTTCACCCATACTATGGGTTTAATATTTCTGTCAAACATACAAACCTATCTAACACCACTAATTAAAAGGGCCGTGTCATGGTTGTTTGAAGAATATAGCTTGAGGATCATGAATGGTGTTACCAATCAACACATGTGGATGGAAATTTGGTTTATGAAGGACAAAGTCCATTTTGCACTTCATTTCCATTGGTTAAAAACGAGTCCTTTAACTTGAAAGCTGAAAGGCTATATAGCAAACATAGACAAGTATTCTGAACATTTATGGTTCGCTAAAGCCTGACTCGCATGTAAGAAATCACATTCGAATGTACAAGTGAATTTTATTTTGAAATATAATATATTAAAATATACAGAGAAAAAAGCGTTAGTCGTCATTAAGAACGAAAGCACTTGGATTTGTTTTATTTACATTTTAAGAGCAGGTTCAATACAATACATGACACACAGCCAGTGCAGGTCATGGATCCTCAAGGATGATCTATACTGAAGGTTTTTCGATGAGATCGCACATTTTTTTGGCCACGTAGAACCGAAAACAAACGGGGGGGGAAGTCGCACGTTTTCACGGCTATAACGCTTACATGTGAGTACACCTTAATAATAAATAAATATCTGTTGAACTGTTAGAGTTATGGATATAATGCACATCCATAATACAAAGCAAATTCCGTCCTTTGAGCATGTACAGATATCCCACACACCTACCTCTCGTCTTATTCAGTCTGTCCTCATTGTGCTTTTCCTTTAGTTGGGACTATAGTGCATCAGAGGAAGCCATGCTGGAGATAGTGAGCACTTTAAACGGTGAACTCAGCATCCCTGAGAACTTCAGTCCAACAGTGCACGCTTATGACCCCTCTCGCCGTCAGCCCCACGCCCCTCCATCCTACTGCACCAACCCCCAGACCACAGAGTTGTGTGCGACCATCGGCCTCGTCGACATCTACGCTCTAGTAGGCCAGGGCGCTCAGAACTCACCCTGGGGTGAGGAAGGGAAAAACGAAGAAGAGGAGGACGAGGACAACCGGAGTTCAGGTAGCGGCGACGAACCCAGTGAGTACCCCACTGACACCTCTCTGCTGTCCAACTCCTACAACCCTGACGAGATTACCATTGAGGATGAATGGGAGGAGGAAGAGGAGGAACAAGTGAAGGATGGAGGAGAGGTAAACAAACCTGGGACAGATGCAGTGGTTCCTGAGTCCCCAGTAGGAGTGCAGGACAGTGATAGGGACAGCAGCCCTCCACGAGAAGCCGCAGGCAGGCTCGTCTTACCGCCTCCTTGCATGGCCTCAGATTTACTTCAGACACTTCCTCCAACCTCTGCACCGTTTTCAAGCTGTTTCTCCCAGACAAGCTCAGAGGAAGAGGGGGCCACGCCACCAGCCAGAGTTCCCAAGCGCCCTAGTGGCGAAACCAGGGAAGCATTCAACCCCACAGGAGGCACCCTCAAGATCAAACGGCGCAACCAGACCATCTACGCAGTAGCTGATGATGAGGAGTGTTAGAAAAATGAATCAAGTGAAGGGGTGAGCTTTCAGACTGATGCAAATGATTATTTTATTTTATTATTTTTGTTTGTTTAACTAACCTTAAGTTTGAACATTCAATTATAATTATTTCAACATTATTGGATTGTTGAAAACAGTGTGATTTCAAGCCATTATTATGGGATATTATTTGTTTTTTACGTCCTCACTGTCATACACTGGTATGATTCTGTGTAATAATGTGTTTATTGCTCATGATAAATATTTTTCTTTTAACTAATTTTTGTGTCCTTTTTTTATCAGATTTGAAGCTTTCCTTTTTAGACAATAGGAATTTCCATGGATGTGGTAACATTTTAGAACATTCTACTCATCATTCATCCTAAGGGGGGAGATGATAAGCTTTTTCTTATTTTTTGACCCATAAATGATATTAGTGTTGAATTGTCATGTTGGTTGATGCCAGAGTATCAAATAACGATGTTAGCGAATGTTTGTTTTCCCTCTGACCTGTAGGTATACGTTTTTTCTTTTTGGGATGAGGGCATTACAGTCTGCTAGGCCTTCTCATTAGCTGGCCTTCCTCCTCTGCCCCCCACAGTAGTATCTCCACCCATCCTGGAAGGCTTTCCCGCACACCAAACGTGGAGCTTTCTGGTGACCAATCAGAACACAGTAGGCACATATAAATAGGAGGAGGAAGCCAAACAGGCTGTCCAGGCTGCCTGTTTCAGGGGTGGTGGGGAAGCAGCTTCTTGAAGAACTGTGGAGTTTTTTTGGATTAAGAATTGTACTTCGGTGCTCAACTGGTTTCCAAAATGAAAATATGAATAATATCTGACCTTTAACATGAAATCCATAGTGTGTTTAAAATACACCATCCATTTACTTTAGTAGGACCAGATGTATGTTACTTCATGTTCTTATTCAAGCAGCCAGTGATATTGCAGCAGTGCATAAAATCATGGATACAGGTCAAGAAACTTCAGTTAATGCCATGATTGTTGATAGAGATAGGGGGGAAATCAATTCAGTAATATTCTGTTGTTACTTTATTTTATATTTTATTTATTTATTTTTAATCGCCAAAATCATTTTTTATTCATTGTATTTAAATTAATTTTGTGTTGTTTAAATGCTTCCCTTTGTTTTTGAGAGGGGGATAATAATGTCCTTAGGAGAGAGGGTTACATTTATTTACTAATGTTTAATTCACCTGTGCAGCTCGTGAATAAAGCTTTTAAGGTTTTATGCTTTCAAAATATTATTTAACTTTCTTTTACATGGTTGAAAGTTTTAAAATTAGAAAAAAAATGGGGGGGGGGTTATAATATTGAATCAGGATCTTTATAGAATCATATTAGAGGATTGCAATACAAATAGAATTGACACCAGGTATCGTGATGATATTGTATCAGATGTTCCCTGGTGATTCCCATCCCTAGTTGTTGGTGCCAAATGGGTTTGATTGAATATTTCAGAAACTGCTGATCTCCTGGGATTTTCACACACAACAATCTTTAGACTCTCCATAATGAGCTGCAGTTCTGATTGTAGAAACCCCTGATTAACGAGACACGGCAGAGGGGAATGGTCAGATTGGTTTGAGCTGAGAGGAAGGATCTAGTGACTCAAATAACACCTTCCAACTGCATTGAGCAGAAAACCACCGCAACACACACATGAGCCTTGAGGTACATCAGGTAGTCTGGGTATTCTAGTTTCCTCCCATATTCCAAAGACGTGCATATTAGGTCAACTGGCGTTTTGAAACTGTCCACAGGTGTGAATGTGACAATATACTAGTAATCTGTTCAGGGTTTTCCCCACCACTTACCCAAAGTTAGCTTGGATTTGCTCAATCTTCCCTCATGACCTTGACAGATAAGTGGTATAGGTAATGAATGGGTGGCTCGGTCTTTAAACTGTTCAGTGCAAGTCTACTGACGTTGAACGCTTAAGGTTGCATATCCATTTGCTGAACCGTTTAATCCTAGGGTTGCGGGGAGGCTGCAGCTTATCCCAACCAACTCTCAGCAAAGGAGGAGTACACCGTGACCAGGATGCCAGACCATAGCAGGACAGGTACACACAACCATTTACTCCTAGGGGCAATTTGAAACAACCAATTAGCCTAAAACTCATAGTATGTGGAGGAAACCCACACAGGCACAGGAAGAACACGCAAACTCCACGTCGAACCCCCTTCGCCGAACCCAGGTTGCACTTAGTAAATTTGGCTGGGAATATTTTTGTGTGTGTCCTAATCTCAGGACAAATTATATTATATATAAAATATTGAACGAGAGACTGGCAGTGATTCTTTTCTACACCCACTGTATAACCTAGGGACCTAAGGGACAAATCAATGAATGCTGCTTGGTGCTATACAGAACCTTTTTACTAAAAACACAATCTTACAAAACTGAAAGGAGCCAATCGGAAAATGTTTGTGTCAGATTCTGTTTTTATAGAGCTATTGGCTTGCCTACACTCCCATCTCTTTGTTGCAGAGTTGTTAGTCCATTCATAGACAAACCAAGATTTTCCATTGCAGAAAGTACTTTATTTGACATTCCAGTTCACACAAGTGTTAATAAGAGATCAAATCTCTCTTTCTCTCTCTCTCACACACACACACACACACACACACACACACACATAAAAGAAACCTGGATTGGAAGAGACATGACATGTAGATGCTTCATCATCATCGTTTCTTAAATGACAATAAAATGGGATTGGCATATTATCCATAAAATTACAGACTAAAACTAATTTTAAATAAACTCAATAGATTATTACTAGATATTTATACACACACACACACACACACACACACACACAAAACAAACAACAACAATCAGCATCCAGAAAACAAGACACTAAATAGAATCTTTTAGAAGCCAGAGTCTTGAACCAGCCATTTTATTTTCTCTGCTGGTGCTCTCAATGCACTCAAAAGAATGACTTCCGTTATGTAGAACACCGTTTAAAGTGCTTTGGGTACATTAAGAGCTAGAACTTAAAGAGAGATTGGCGACTGGCTTGAAAACCTTCAATGACTCAAAGTTCTGCTGTACAACCCCTGGCAAAAATTATTGGATCTCCAATCTTGGGAGGATGATCATTCAATTGTTGAATTTTGGAAAAAGAAAAAAAAAAAAAAGTGGTTAGCACATTCACCTCACAACAAGAAGGTCCTGGGTTCGATTCCTGGGCACGGGCATTTCTATGTGGACGTTTGTGTGGTCTCCTTGTGCTTGTGTGGGTTTTCTCCGGGCACTCCGGTTTCCTCCCACCGTCCTAAGACATACACATTGGCTGTTTTCAAATTGTCCCTAGGTGTGAGTGTGAATGGTTGTGTATGTGTTGCCCTGAGATGATCATGACCCCAGCAACCTTCTGGCTTTATGAAACATTTTTAAAAAACAATGAAAGAATGTGGTTATACTCAACTGCGATTTTTTTTTGTCTTCTATCAAACAGTGTGGGGTTCGGGGGGGGGGGTTGTAATCACTCAATTGTGAGGAAAATATTCGTAGACCTCCATACTTATGCAAACGTCATAAAAGCCATGTGCTCAATTTTATTGTCGCGTCCATGCTCACACAAGCAACGCAATGTGCGCTCGTGACGGCACCGTTGGCACCGAGTTTACTTGCTATGTTACCGGAATCATGAAAAAAAACAAAACAAAAAAAAAAAAAAAACACTACATCACTAATACTTTGTTGCACCACCTCTGGCTTTTATCACAGTCGTGAACTTAACTACTGACAAACGGTATCCTTCATCCATCCAGCTCCAACTTTCTATGGTTGCTGTTGATTGATCAGCTTTGCAGGTTGGATCCTAGTAATGGATCATTTTCTTCAGTTCCCACCATCGAGTTTCAGTGGGATTGAGGCCGGGACTATTTGCAGGCCATGCCACTGACATTATATGTCTTTCTTGAAGGAATTCTTCAAGGATTCAAGAAAAGAATCTTGTTTGGGTTTTTCCATTTCCTTTAGGCGATCTCTTGCCAGTTCGGTCACAGACACTGACCCCAGTTTCCACCCATTTGTTCCTCATTTGTTTTGTTGTGCATTTTCTGTTTTCAAGGCATATTGCATTAAGTTCCCTTTTGTCTTCCTTGTTCTATCACTGTGCTTCCCTTTTTGTACCGGTCCGTCGTGGTGAAGAGGGAGCTGAGCCAGAAGGCAAAGCTCTCGATTTACCAGTCGATTTACGCTCCTACCCTCACCTATGGTCACGAGCTTTGGGTAGTGGCCGAAAGAACAAGATCGCGAATACAAGTGGCTGAAATGAGCTTCCTTCACAGGGTGGCAGGTCTCTCCCTCAGTGATAGGGTGAGAAGCTCAGTCATTCGGAAGGAGCTCGGAGTAGAATCGCTGCTCCCTCGCGTTGAGAGGAGCCAGCTGAGGTGGCTGGGGATCTGATTAGAATGCCTCCTGAACACCTCCATGCTGTGGTATTTCGGGCATGTCCAACCGGCAACAGACTGCGGGGTCGACCCAAAACCCTCTGGAGCCGCTATGTCTCTCGGCTGGTCTGGGAACGCCTCGGTTTTCCCCTGAAAGAGCTGGAGGAAGTGGCTGTTTAGGCTGTTGCCCCAGCAACCCAATCCAGGATCAAGTGAAAGATGATGATGATGAAGATGGTGGAGATGCAGTTGACTACAACAAATTTCTTTCATTTTTTTAAATGTTTCTTGAAGCTAGAAGGTTGGCATTTTGAATAACAGTTGTGTGATTTATTTTATTGGTTTATTTTGCCAGATTAAACAAATTAACATCCTCCAAGAGTGGTGATTCCATAATTTTTGCCAGGGGGTGTACATTTGCCAACTCAAAGCATCCCAAGCGAGCCCAAAACAAAGAACACGGAGAGTAGGCACTTCTGTATATTTTTTTCCCCCTCTCGAATCATTTCTTCTTTTTCTTTTAATTCACTCACTGTTTTCTCTGTGCAGTATCAGATTTTTTTTTTTTTTTGCATGTTGTCTGCATCAAAAGCGATTGACCTGCAGGTGCTTATTTTTCGGTTGCTTCAAGACAAACAGCACGAGAAGACGACAGGATTTGTGTGACCTCTGCAATCAGAAGTGCCTAGGAGTAAACGTGGATATTTTTTTTCCGTAAGATTGATACCAATGATATATTTCTGTTACTAACACTAGCATGTTACAGACGACTGAGTCTGGAGTTTCCTGCCGAGGTGGAATCACAAAGCAGATATAAACAGATGACAGGAGAGCACATAAGAGGGGTGGGGCAGGGAGGACGTTTCCGGTCCAGTATTTTACAGCTGTAGAAGAAGGTAAAAAGTACATACATGCAGGAGAAAGTGTCCGGGGCTGACGATGACCAGTCACGATCATTTCCATCTAATTTCCTTGGGGTGTTTTGCTGTTGTCTGAAGAAAGGGGCAAGATTAAGGTGCAGGTGCTGAGAAGCCACTACAGGATCGTTTTACTCCCTTTCTTGTTCGCCTGTAAGCTGTGCCATTCCCAATTGCTTGTGTAGGCAAAAATAAATATTGGCAAAAGAAAAAGGAACAGACGTCCACCATTGAAAGCCGTATACGGAGTCCAGTAGGCTACAGTACAAATGTTCTCAAAAATCCTGCACTTCACGCAACACCTCGGTTTAGAAATCACTTTCCACTCCAGGGATTCAAACCTCTTCTCTTTTTTCATTTCATTTCTTACACACTCTCTCTCTCTCTCTCTCTCTCTCTCTCCGTGTCAGTCTTGGAGGTGAAAGGGTGGGGAACGAGGGGAAAGGGTGTTGGTGGTTTCCCTTGTTGATGAAGATGGTAGAGAGATGTTTAATTCCCACAGCAGCTTCGGCTGGACTGGGCGTCTGGGTCCTGGAGGTTGACGCCCCTATGTCGGGCCGCATGCGTCGGGTTCTGGGTATCTGTTTTCGGCATCTTCTTCGCTGTAAACGCCAAATAAAATCATTACTGTTCTGAAAACCAAAAAAAAGCCCCGCAAAGCAGGCAATGCCCCTTAGCCCATGTGCCGCATTACATAAGGTATGCCTAGTCCCAAGATGGACACCAAAACTGTTGAAGATTGGTAATGCTGTAATAGTTACTGCACAGAACGCAAATTCAAGATGGTAGACGTTGTGGCCATATTGAATATCGGACCACAAAGAAAACTGATAGACTTGTGTAGTTACACAGTACCAACATCCACACCAAAATGTTCATCAGTGATAGCGTTTTTTGAGTTGGTGCATGAAATGCAAATTCATGATGGCAGGTGTGGCAGCCATATTGGATATCGGACCACGAAGAGAATTGATAGGCTTCTGTATTTACCAAATATCCACACCAACAATGGTGCTGATCAGCAATGGTGTTTTGAGTTAGTGCGCAGACGGGCCCCATTAGGCTGATGGGTAAAATAACCGATATAAAAGTAATTACTGTTTAAACAAACTTTTGTTTTCTTCATTAAAATCATATTAATTGAATTGTTTTTAAAAGTATGTATTTACACATAATTACTCAATTCATTTTAGCGGCGGCATGGTGGCGCAGTGGTTAGCATGTCCGCCTCACAGCATGAAGGTCCTGGGTTCGAATCCCGGTCTTGGGTGTTTCTGCGTGGAGTTTGCATGTTCTCCCCATGCTTGTGTGGGTTTCCTCCGGGTACTCTGGTTTCCTTCCACAGTCCAAAAACATGCACTGCTAACTGGCTGTTCAAAATTGTCCCTATGTGTGAAAATGAGTGTGAGTACTTGTGTGTGTGTGTGTGTTGGCCCTGCAATGGCCTGGTGAGCTGTTCAGGGTGTACCCCACCCTCGCCTAGAGTCGGCTAAGATGGGCGCCAGCCTCCCCGCGACCCTATTTAGGATTAAGCGGCATAGAAAATGAACAAGATGCGGTTAATTACACAGTAAAACAAATCTGTCTTCATGTTGGGTGACAGAACGTGAGGACTCACCAATGGCCAGGAATAACTCATTCACGTTCATAGCAGTCTTAGCAGAGGTCTCCATGAACAACAAGCCTGTGTCTTCAGCATACGTCTGAGCCTCCTGAAACAGGACCATGAATATGATGTTTATGTAACTTTCACTCCTGCTATACAATCACCACCTAAACCCAGCATGATGTACACTGATCAGCCATAACATTAAAAACCTGTCTAATATTGTGCAGGCTTTCTTTATGTACTGCCAAAACAGCTCCGACACCTCTGAAGGTGTGCTGTGGTATCTGGTACCAAGACATTAAAGCTGCAGATCTTTTAGGTCCTTTAAGTTGTGAGGTGAAGAATCCATAGATCAGACTTGTTTGTCTAGCGCATCCCACAAATACTCGTGAACACCCTGAACTCTTTATCATGTTCCTTAAACCATTCCTGAACAATTTTAGCAGTATGGCAGGTTGCATTATCCTGCTAAATCAGGCCAGTGTCATGAAGGGAGGCACCTGGACTACAATAATATTTAAATAGATGGTACGTGTTAAAATAACATCTGCATGAATGCCAGGGTCCAAGGTCACCCAGCAGACCAGTGCCCAGAGTAGTCCATATAGGCTAGCCTTCACACCTCATGGGTATCTGGTCTCCTGGGCACCCAATATCCATCACCTTTCCTTCCTTGAACCCCCTTTTCTAGGTACGTGACACTGCACACCAGAAACACCCCATAAGACCTGCAGTTTTGGAGATGAATTGACCCAGTCGTTTAGTCATCGCAATGTAGTCCGTGTCAAAGTCACTCAGATCCTTACGCCTGCCCATTTTTCCTGCTTCCAACACAGCAACTGTTCACTTTCTGCCTCATACATCCCACTCACTGGCAGGTGCAACTGAAATGAAATAATCTGAACAATTCCTTTCAGCCCTCAGTGGTTTTAATATTATGGCTGATCAGAAAAAAAAAAAAGTCCATGATTATTTGAAAGTGTCAAAAATCTGGTAAAATTTCCAGATGCTTCGAGCTGAATGCTTCAGTCTAATATAATCACCAGAGAACTGGTGAGGCAGCAGGTTTTTGTTTCAAACAAAAAAGGGGCTCCACTTCATAGTCGGCTGAAGGCCAATATCAGATAATGAACAGGTAAAACGGTTCCAGTACCAGCACTGACCCGGCGCATCATCTGTTGATGCATCAGTGGCTTTAAACAAAACAGAAGAATTTTTTATTTGCTTTTGGTTCTAAAGTTTATAAATAGCTTTTGAAATTGGCTTCAGAGGGGCGGCACGGTGGGGTAGTGGTTAGCACATCCACCCCACAGCAAGAAGGTTGTTCTTGCAACGGTTGGATTCCCGGCAAGGACTTTTCTGGGTGGAGGTTGCATGTTCTCCCCATGTTTGCATGGGTTTCCTCCAGGTACTCCAGTTTCCTTCCACAGTCCAAACGTGCTCTATATTTAGGCCCTTGATGTGAGTGTGAAGGTGAATGATTTTGTGTGTGGTGTTTCTCAGTGGTTAAGGCTCTGGATTACTAATCCGAAGGTTGGTGGTTCAAGCCCCCGTCCCACCATCCTGCCACTGATGGGTCCTTGAGCAAGCCTTTTTACCCTCAATTGCTCAGTTGTATAAAAAAAATGATAAATGTAAGTCACTCTGGATAAGGGTGTCTGCAAAATGCTGTAAATGTGTGTTGGTTTTGCGATAGACTAGCGAGCTGTTCAGGGTGTGCCCCGCCTTCGCCCAGAGACAGCTGAGATAGGAGTCAGCCTCCCCGCAACTCTAGTAGGATCAAGTTTTTATTAAGATGCTGGAGCGTATCTACTTCAAGTCCAGTCTGGCATTTTATTACTTGAATTCACACCTGGTTTCACTGAATGATTTTCTCACATCATCTCAAAAGTCAAGCCGTAACTAAGTGATACATATCGTAACCTTTGGAATCCAACGATCCTCCTCTGAACCCATGCCTTCCTGGTTTAATAAACTAACAGGCCTTATCAACGTTTATCAACTTGCAAAGTAACAGTTTGACTTTTCAGATGTTGCTCGATAACCAAACCTCTGGGAGAACAGTGGCAGATAAAGTGTTGTGGAACAGCACCTCGCACTCCACCAGTCTCTTGTCGGCGAGATCTGACTTGTTTCCTGCCAGCGCGATGACAATGTTGGGACTTGCCTGCCTCTGCAGTTCCTTTACCCAGGCCTTGGCTCGCTCAAACGTCTCCTATTGAGACAACAACAGGACGCAATTATTAGAATGAAATCAGTCAAGGTATAAACGAGTAGTAAGCTGAAGATCTAGATCTCGTTACACGTTACATATTTATACTTCTGTTGATGAGGGTTGTATAATATCAACCAGAATTGTACAAAAGCAGATCTACAGCTTTGCAACGTACCGGTTTCGTGATATCAAACACTACAATGGCTGCTTGGGCTCCTCGGTAGTACATAGGGGCCAAACTGTGGTAGCGTTCCTGTCCGGCTGTGTCCCAAATCTCAAACTTCACTGTGGTGTCATCCAGGCAAACTGACTGAGCCAAGAAGGCAGCTGGGGGGAAGGTCACAGAGAGGAAGGAAGACGTTACACTGGCAAGCCCTGTTACTGATGCAATCATGGAGAAATACAGTCTTTTGATGAAACATTTACATTTTCTTCAGAGCTTCGAGGCTTTTCATAACATGGTTAGCCTGGAGCTAATGCTAAATGAGATCCAGTCTCAAAAAATTTTCACTCTGAGCACCTAATAAAAGACCCATTTGATATCCAGCTCAAGAGATCATATCAAAAGCTCAGCAGGAGAATTCCTCTGACAAGGAACTCATTTGAAGAGCCACTCTTGACACGTATGAATTAGGCACAGGAATATCGAAAGTCTGGTATGAGGCATTAAGCCAAGTTATAAACGGAGAACGCTGAGACTGAAAATGTAATTCTGATCAGTTCTTCGGTAAATGTGTGTGGCGAATGCATCATGTTTAAAGGTGTACTCAATCTAGGTGTTCAGTTTTGATTTAAAATGTAAAATTTTATGTACCCGCGGCACGGTGGCGCAGTGGTTAGCACGTCCGCCTCACAGCAAGAAGGTCCTGGGTTCGATTCCCAGCTCGGGCGT
>JAQMYF010000012.1:45605899-45625974 GCA_030014195.1 Neosilurus mollespiculum | reverse complement strand
AGTCCCCATAACGTGACTGTGTAAACAGATTTATGTCCCCACACTGTGATGAATAGCTAGACCACACACACACACACGCACACGCACGAGACTTTTATTTTGAAATCCACACACACGAGACTTTTATTTTGAAATTCAAACACGAAGTTGTTTGTTGTTTATTGACCGATTTGCTACAGCAACCGCACACAAAACGGAAAAGTCTTTTAAAACTGAGTTCTTTGATTAAATTTGGGGTATAAAATGTAGTTTGCGGTGCATTTTCGTTGAACTTAAAGTTCTCAGTGATATTAAAGGTGGAGTAAAAGTCAATCTGTGTAAAAATAAATTAGAGTTTCTGGCGCCAAATAATATCTAAAGAGGTGCTGTGCAGGCGGGAGGGTGTAATGTGTATATATCCGTCTATTGTTTTGGATATTAGTTCCAACAAAGTCTGCCATTTCACCGTTACACTGTTAGCTTAAAAAGCTAATTAGCAAAGTCACGGTTTGTTTTCCTTGTGAAGTGGAATTGACCGGGATGTGGGCGCCGAAGAGCTGAAGGCGGCCGGATGCAGAAAGTAAGGATGCTGGTGTAGTCAGCTTTCTATTTAATATTTTTATATATATTTATAAATATATCATGAGCTTTATAATTAACAGACGCGAGTTATCTGGTTTGCGAGTGTGGATGAAACTGGCAAATTCGTTGCACGTGCTGCGGTTACCATGGGAACCAGGGTCTCCCTTCGAAGATGCCCACTAGCTAGCAGATATGACTTAGCATGTACTACAAGTGTAAATATTTGGTGTATATTCTTAAGATTTGGGGTTAAATATAAGTCAGAGGTCGGAAATTTCACTTCTTTTTACTTAATTGGGAAACATTACAGATTCAAAACAACTAAATGGACAATAATTTGCAAGCCGCTATACATTTTGTGGCCTAATTTGCATCAAATTATCCTGATAGTAATCACAGGCTGTAAAATATTTATTTATTTAATATTTATGTGTCTCTCAAGTTAACAGATAGAAGACATTCACTTCTCTGTAATGTTTGTTTTAATGTAAATGGGCTCTAGGTGGTGTCCACAAGACTCTTAAGACGTCTCATTTCCTTTCTACAGAAATGGAGACCTTCTCGGCGAACGTATGGCCCCGTCTGGAGCCGTTCCTCCTGGGTGCGCTACAGGGTGCTCCTCCAGGCAAGCTGAGCATGCATTACCTGCGCAAGATGGCCTGCTACGTCCGCACACGTGATGGCTGCTTCCCACGCCTGGGCTGGCATATGTGGCGGCACATTGCCTGCGGGAAGCTGCAGTTGTCCGAGGAGCTGGCCTGGCTCTACTTTGAGACCTTTGACCTGCTGGTGCCACGCTCTGCTGAGGAGAAGCTCGAGTGGGCAGAGGCTGTGTCTCAGAGCCTGAACCCTCGCGATCTTGACCGCCAACGCAGCAAGGTGTGAGAATAAGATAGGATGTTAATCATTGGTAGCTAATTGTTTGAACCATAGCAATTTACAGTCATGTTATTTAGTACCCATGCTTTTCTTAATTTATTTGCTGTCCTAAAGTAACATTACTGCAACTGGAGATTTTTCAAAGCTCAATCCTTTCACCATATATAGTTAATTTTGATATGTTTCTTCATGCACAGCTGTCTGTGGACACACTCCAGTTCCTGCTGTTTCTCTACCTGCAGCAGCTGAACCGCGTCTCTTTGCGCACTTCTCTAATTGGTGAAGAGTGGCCGAGTCCTCGGTCTCGTTCGCCCTCGTCCTCAACCGACAGGGAGGCCAAGATCAGCTCTCAAAACAAGGTTGAAACCTGATCCTGATCAGTCCTAATTATGCCCTTCATACTATCTTTATATGCTCCATGATATCAGTGTATTATGTATTAAATCATATCATATCTTTTGTGTTTTCTGTTCGTTTAGAATTGGGATGACCAGGCACACCTCACCTTCGTGCAGACTCACCTGGCAGAACTGCTGGAGCTGCTGGTAGATCCAGACGAGCTGAATGCATCGGGTCAGGTCCAGCGGGACAGTAAACTCTCAGCCGAGGCCCTGCAGGCTCTTAGTGTGCTGCTAGAAGGCACGATGAGCCGCGGACGCACTATACACCCCCTCCATCGGCTGCTGAGTCGTGCCCCGCTCCAGTCCATGGCTGGATACTCCAAACTCAGCCACTCATATTCACTGCAGCAGCTGCAGAGTTGGCTGCGCCAGGCGCTCGTACTCAACCCATTTGGCATGTCCACCTGTTTGCGCTCGGGAAAGAAGCTGGCCTGGGCTCTGCAAGGTGCAAAATACTTTTCTTCTGGGGTATTCCCTGCTATGCACAGTTTCTTTTGGTTTATTTATTACATCCATTAAGAGGGAAGGTTCTGAGATTGGTCATGTGTTTTTCTGTCTGTCGGTGTGTCTGTGACCATGATAACTGGACAGCTAACGGGTGGATTTCCACTGAATTGTTACTTTATGTGGGTCTTGGGCCAATAAAGAACTGATTTTGAAATTTTGGGCATGATCTAAAACCAGAACCGGAAAGGTTGTGAAGGATTTTTACATTGCTCGATAGGGCAAGGAGGTGAAAATCATGCAGAATGCGTAGCGAGAAAAAATAGAGAGCTCAAAAATAATTGCAGAACAGGCCACAAGGGGAACTGTAATTCTACTTCATCTGCCAATAAAGCCTGAATTGAAAAGTTTGGAGATTGCTTTACCTTGGTGGAGGTCTGCACTCTCTGAGTGCACTTCTAGTATTCGGAATGTGTTTAAAATGTGCATCAGGGTCTTTGTTGAGTGATGAGGAATATTCTTAATGTGTCTTTAATTAGTCAGGCCGAGCACTTACAGAACTTTTGTTTGCTTTAGTGGAAGGTGCTTTGAAGAGAGCCAAGATAGCCAGGAACACACACATGGCCCCTCCAGGCAGCAGGGTGGTGCTGATGTCCCAGGTATACAAACAAACACTGGCTAAAGACTCGGAGAAGCTGGCTGGTGCAAATGTTAAACTGCACCGCTGCAGTGAGGCTTTTATCTACCTCCTTTCACCCCTTAGGTAAGAGTTTTGGGTAGAAGTACTGTTGACTCTCAGGCTATAAATTCTTGCTTGCTTTCAGGTCCACCTTTGGGTGTTTTGCTTTCAGGTCAGTGACGCTGGATAAATGTCGCGACAGCACTGTGGTGCTCGGCCCGGTGGAGACCAGCGTGCACATGCAAAGTTGTGATAACGTGCGGCTGGTGTGTGTGGCCGGACGGCTGGCAGTGGGCAGCTCCACCCGCTGCACCATTCATGCTCTGACTCCCACTAGGCCACTTCTACTGCCAGGCAACACCAGCCTCACACTGGGACCTTTCCACACACACTACCCCAGCCTGGAAGACCACATGGCCATTGTTGGTTTGGCAGTCGTGCCTAATCTCTGGGATCAGCCACTGATTTATACGCCAGATGGTCCCTCATCACACCCGGCCTGCTACCGCATCCTGTCCCCTGCACAGCTCTGTCCATTGGTAGTACCATTCCTCATGGAGGGAGACACCCGTGAGGTGCCAGGGGGACTGTCGTCAGTCTACCAGCAGGCCCTGGAGGAGCGACAGCAGAGGGTGCATGACTGGCAGAAGATGGTGAAGGATGCGCATCTTAACAAGTAAGCCATTTTGCTGTATAGTATAAAGTATAGCTAGGGCCAAGTTCTTATACATACCCAGAAAGTCATCACTCAGCTACAGGTATTGGAAAAAGTGGGGTTACTGATTTTTAGTGAAGCACTACCCCCACCCCCCTTATTTTAAACCTGGCCCAATATCACATTATGACATGTCAATCATATTATGTAAACTGAAAGGGTTTGACCTCTTACACTCAGGCACTATTGTGAAATCCTGAGTACTGTCTTTGAGGATACACACGGGAATGTTTTTTTTAATTTGGCCTAAAGTCACTGACAGTACCTTTTTAAATGTATTGGCACCTTGATGAGCTCCGATGCATGTTTGAGTGAGGCACAAACAGGTAGTATTAGAGTTCTAATGGAATTTCCTTTACTCGTCCTCCAGGGAGCAGCGGCACCAGTTCCAGGCTCTGGTAGAGCAGAAATTTCACGAGTGGCTCCTGGAGACGGGACAGAGGCAAGAGCTGGACAGTCTACTGCCTTCAGCCGTCACACCTTCAAACCTCAAATGCTAGTCAAAGTCCACCCTGCACCAACAGCGCTTAACGTTCTGTACAACCAGCTAAAGCACGCGCGCACACACACACACACACACACACAAAGACGTTGATGCATTCATTTGCTTTACATCAGCTTAGCATTTCTTTGAGTGCTGATTTATGAACTGGTCTCTTTACAACCCAGAGCTGATCTAACATCGGTAGTTTGTGTAGCACACACAGGACTAAGACTATGATGCTAAAAGTCAAGTTATCTTACAAATATGATACAGTATAGGCCTCGTTCTACTTGTACGGGTAGAGAATAATATGCTGGATACATGCTGCAGAACAAACCTCATTATTATATCGTATTCCCTTAATCTGCAAGCAGCAATGCTTTTTAGTCCTTTTTCCATTAGAGGCGCATTTTACGAGTTATGGTACTTGAGTGTTTCGATTACCTCTGAGAGGATGACTTTCCTTACTACTGTGGCATTAATGTTGTGTGAATTGTAGCATGGAGGGTGTACTTTTATAATTGCCCCAGAAGTCGTCTTTACAAAGTTGCCTTTGTGTTATGGTTCGACATGTGCTGAAGGACATGCACACTTTTTGCAGGTCTGCAAAATAACAGCACTGATGCAAGAGTAAACTGAGGGAAAGCTTTCCTAAGCTAGAACAAATTTAGACTCAGACTACATGATCGATATGCCATGAGTACCAGGTTCTCTACTTGGCAGCCAGTATGAATGTATTTGATTAGATTTTTCTTGCTGTAGCCTAGTTGCACTTCCAGTAGGCACACTTATCGTGTCTTCTAAGATCAGTGTTTCTCAGTTCCGGAGTTCATCTGCTCTGTATGTTTTAACTGTTTGTTTTTCTTGTATTGATTGCACAGCACAAAGGGAAAGCAATAAAATGTCTAGATCAGAAGAATTCCACAGAATAAAACTGGGATTCACTGCTCTGGATTTTTTATTGCTTTTAATTTATACATTCTGTACGTGTACCTGTACGTTCAACCCAGCAAGCAATACCACGTTAATCTCTGGACTGAATGGTCATCCTTCCATTTCTGTAAGAACTCATTTTTGTCTCATGTATCTTGTTTCTCTTTCCATTGTGAATAAAGTGTATGAATAAATCCAAAGGACCTGTTTTAAAAAGACTACAGTTTGTTAAGTACGGTTTGGTATCGTGTTTTTACACGGAACCAACTTCTTTTGATTACCAATAAAAGATGCTTTATCTTTCTGTATGTGGGAAATAAATGATTGTGTCTGTCCCTGGATGCCTTGTTGCATTAGGCTGAATCCTATCAGCAAGATCCTGAAGAGGATTCTTTATTTTTTTATCTGAATTACCCCTCATAAGTTAAAGGTGATTCATTCACTAGTGAATAGCTGATGTGTTTCATCAGTTCATTTCGGCTGAATACGAATGTTGCCAGCAAAACCATGCCCGATGAAAGGTTTAATATTGCTTATTCACCTGTTTTACATCTGGTTTAGGTTCTGTCTCTTTCCGATACCAATAATAAGACCACATGACTTGAAGAATGATACTGCACAGTGATTTTTTCACTGCTTAAATCATCCGTGTCTGTGCTGATGGCCGTCATTTTTGTTATGATGATAGTTCTAGGTGCACTGAGCTCTTGACTCAAAACAGAGATGTTTACTGATATTGTTTCCCGTGCAGGAGTAAGCAAATGGTTTTAGAAAGCCATCATAGCAGATTCAATTTTATTTCATGTTAATTTAATATACCTGGTAAGTGAATGATCCCCTTTAAAGGAATAGGCATTCAGGTATGTAAGCACAAAATCATCATTCTCACAGTGAATTACTTTTAAAATTCAAATCCATCACACATAAGCCAGCTAAAAAAGTAAATTTAACAGAAACTAACTTTTAAAGGTTTGACCTTAACCTAAATCAGAAATAAAAAGTGCTGTGCCAGGAGAATGCTGCATCATTTACAACAGTAGGACGCAATAATCCGTTACATTTGCACTCTTTGCCTTTGCCAGAGGTCTTGGCATTGGTTCCCAGTTTGGCATTAGGCTTGTGGTGTGGTGCATTCTGGGATAGTTGCTGTCTGTGTTGCAGCTAGGACCAAATTGGGGGTGGGAGCAAACGTTTGGCTCGGGCACGATTGCCATTATACTTTAATCCCGTGTCCCTTTTTCTGGAAAACCTGAATAGAGGCCTAGAATCACTGACTCAAATGTTGGATCTCATCGTCATGACAAAGCGATTATCGAGTGCATCCCACCTGACTAATCCTAAATCTGGGGGATACTGTACGTATTTAAACAGCAGCACTTGTGGGTCTGCACTCAGTCAGGGCTTGAGATATTTCTGCTCCTCAGTTAAGATTAAATCCAGGATCCGAAATGGGGAGGGTGAGTATACACTGTTGAGGGTCTCCGTGCAAATAGAAATGCAAAATTTATTATTTACAATAGCTACTTCGTGCAAAAATTGGAGGAGAAACAATGTTTTAACAACATGCATTTTGTGTTGTGTTTGCTGAAAATGTTTTGGTTAATCGGTATTTGAGGTTAGCTTTTAACACATCCAGCTGTGTGCAAAGCAGAAGTGAAAGAATGTGTGGATGATGTGAAAATTTCTACCCAACGTGTCATGTGGCATCATGGTGCCTTTCCCAGTTTCGGATTCTTTATCCTTACACACACAATTGATGTATTTAGCTGTCTCCGTATAAAAAATGCTTTTAACATCCATTAAATACCCTTCTAGATCATTTTCTACGAGGACAAAAACTTCCAGGGCCGTCGCTATGAGTGCGACAGCGAATGCTCTGACTTCCACTCCTACCTGAGCCGCTGCAACTCCATCCACGTGGAGAATGGGGTCTGGGTGGTCTATGAGCGCCCCAACTTCCAGGGCTATCAGTATGTGCTAACACGTGGTGAGTACCCAGAGTTCCTGCGTTGGATGGGCCTGAATGACCGAATCAGCTCCTGCAAGATGGTCCACTTAGTAAGTTAAACCACTGCACCAACACCACATATTGAAATAAATAAACAAACAAATTCCACTGACTGGTACAAAACTCGTCTGCTTTATTAAAGATAAATATGTCCATTCATATGTCCATCCTTGTCCATTCATATGTCCATCCTTGATGTTCATTCCAGACAAGCGGGACACAGTACAAGGTGCAGCTCTATGACAAGGCAGACTTTGCAGGTCATTCATTTGAGGCCACTGAAGATTGTCCATCCATTCTGGAGCGCTACCACTTGAGAGAGGTGCAATCCTGCAAGGTCCTGAATGGCTACTGGGTGTTCTACGAGCACCCCAATTACCGTGGTCGCCAGTACTTCCTGGAAAAGGGTGACTACCGCAAGCCTGTGGACTGGGGTGCAGTCTGTCCCACCGTGCAGTCCTTCCGCCGCCTGACCGAGTAACCTTAACCGAACAAGGATGCACAGATGCCCCCCTGCCAAATGATTACATCTCTTTGCTTTTGATTTAAACTGAGGTCCTGGATAAAATAAAGCTTGGATTGTGATTGCTTAGAAGTCTGTCTGATTATTTACATAGTTTTAATTACTACACATGGTGGTCCATGATGGTCTTCATATCTAGCATCAGTTACAAGCTGAAGGTGCCATAACTTTATGTTTCTGGAGGTGCCTCGACTGCTTGGTGTCAGTGTGGCATGTTTCGAAGCACAGGCCTAAGGTCTAGAATAACAGGTTGAGAATTGAGGTGGGTGCCAAAAGAGAAGCAGTTTCCTCCACCACCAATGAGCACCATCTCGGCTCCGTCTGAATCCAGCAACTCTGAGTTGAATGAGTGGAGCATGAGGGGCCAGGGGACAGATGACTGCGGGAGGGGAAAAAAAGTATTTAACTTAAATTATTCGTATTTGATATATACTGTAAGAGAAAAACTATATTGTCCTTATTGTCTATGGTCAGCTAGACAACAAAAATGTTTAACTGCAAACACTTGGGACCAGCCATGAACTACTCACAGTGTTTATGATGACTTCAACACTGACCCTGGTGGTCAGGTTTATTACAGCAACTCCTGGGACACCATCTGTCTGGAGCCAGACCCCACCAACTACCACCAGATTCTCACCAATCACATGAGAGGAATGGGAATACCTGAGGTTTTTATGAATGGCCATGTTAACTGCCACCAAACAAACCATTCAATACATAGTTATATTCAAGTACTAAATAAAATAAAATATCAAACCGTGATACCTGGGTACCAAGGCTGGACAGACTTCCACCCTCTCCCAGCAGAAGCCTATGGATGTGCGCTTCAGCGAGACAACATCTCCTAAAGGGACGCCTCCTCGGCCCAGACCTCCGAAGATCACCAGTCCTCGTCTGTAGGCACAAGCGGAGTGGGAGTGACGTGGGTCAGGGATGAAGCCTTCAAGTGGGATCTTTGAGGAGACAGATCCTTCTTTAGACATACAGGAATACATCACCATTCATCATCATCATCATCATCATCATCATTCAGCAGCTGTGGCTGAGATGGTGTGCACAAGCAGTCAGGGTCCAGAAGTAACAGGGTCCAAAATAACCATGACAACAATCTTTTCTTTTAAATATTAAAAAGACTTACATCTGTCCAGTGCAGGTCATCCAAACACAGGAAGTGTGCGTCACCTAGAACCGGTTCCCTGTCTGTCCGGCCTCCGAACACAAATAAGTAGTTCCTATCTACAGAAAAAGATTTTACACTGAGTATCCGGTAATAGATATGGTAAAATCCAGTATTACTTAAGAGAGCTTCCTTACCACCATGACTCAGCAAGGTAGTTGTATGCCGCCATCTCGGTTTTGGGGCTGCACCAGTGCAAACCATTTTCTCCACACATATCCGCATATTACTGGTGCTGAACTGCAGATAACTGACTCTGAGAATATCATCGATGGGGTTGAGTGGAGAAGTCCTTCCACCTAGAATTACTGCACCCCAACCAGGGACGGAGGTCATGGAGTGATACACCCGAACACCTATATTAACAAAAATACATAATCATATACATAAAAATCAATAACATGCTACATTAACCTTTTACATGAGTAAAGGAAAATTCACGCACGCACCTTTTTCTCCCTCTGGCTCCACAGTGACATATCTCCAGGCTGTGTGGTCTTTGATCAAAAATGTAGCTGTGGTGTTTCTTCCTCCTCGTCCACAGCCCCCAGTGAGGAGCACAACACCAGGCTCCAGCAGTGCGGAGGCCATTCCCACAGCCTCTATATGTGGACCTTCAGCCATGAGCCGCACTGCTACAGGAACACCCTCCAAACTAGGCTTAATCAAGGGAACTGGAGTATCTAGGAGTATATTCAAGTGGAAAAAAAAAAAAGTGTAGAAAACACTTGATCTATCCACAAAGTACTGCTACTAAAAAAATACAAAGGTGAACAACATAAGACACATACACTCACTGAGCACTTTATTAGGAACACCTGTCCACCTACTCATGCAATTATATTATCGGGCAATGCATAACATCATACACATATGGGGGAAATTTGTGATATCAGTGATTTGGACTATGGTATGATTGTTGGTGCCAGACGGGCTGGTCTGAGTATTTCTATAACTGCTTATCTTCTGGGATTTTCATACACAACTGAGTTTACTCAGAATTGTGCAATAAAGACAAAACAACCTGTAAGCAGCAGTTCTGGTTCAAGCTGACTGAAAGGTGGTAGTAACTCAGATAATGACTCTGGAATGGCGGGGCCTAAAAGTGTTTCTTTTCTGGTGAACGAATATCTGTGGTTGAGTTGGATAGAAAGGATTTACTCTGAACAGCAGGGGCGGCGGGCCAATACAAAGTGATAGGGTGCCGCCACCCCACCGCATCCCATATGAGAAGAATCACAGAGACGTTTGTGATTAAGACTAAAAAAGTTACTTTGAAATATATTTTTTAAGGAGCAAGGAAAATTTTATACAGTTATCTAGTACAAAGTTAAAAATGTTCTACGTTGTCATACAGTTACCGATTGGGTGCATATTTCCCATCTTCGGCACATAAACTCTCAAGATAAATTGAGCCCGTCAGAAGAAGAGTGGTCTAAGAACGGTTTCAACTAGACAACCGTTAGCCCACTATTGCGCTACAAGGATTTCACATTTTTACCGCCCATTACGGGTTTAAAACAAAACAAAAAACAACAAACAAAAAAATAGACCACAGGGGTCCAGATGCTCCCGCCGAAAGGATTCTTTCATAATATGCCAATATAGAACAAGCATAGCAAGTTTGAAAGCACCAGCTTCAGCGTGTGGCAAGTAAATGTCCGGAAACCATGTAACAATGTCCAGAAACTAAAGTATGATGGACAGACGGACATATGATCGGACGGAACCCATTCCTATAGCTCCCGATGGGCTTACAAAAGTGCGCGTGGACCATTCTTGTTCTGAGCGGCTCAACTGTACACCTGCAGAAGCTCCTCTTCAATACAAGAGATTGGGGCATGTTGGGGTGCAGGAAAAATGGGCCCAAACTTGCATTAAACAAATCATCCAGAAGGTGGGAGCGGATGAACTGAGGCTTGGGCAGTAGGAGCATCAGGCTGTCAAAAGTGCACGGTGATTAGCCCGTAACCTGAGCATAGTTACAGTAAGGAAGAGAGAAATTGACACGATAAAAAAGGAAAATTCAGTCAAGTCACTGGAAATAAGGCAGCTCAAAAGAAGAACGCTGCAAGAAAACATGAGAGTCAAAGAGGTTGGACCTGATCAGTGGGACGTTAAAATTCAACAGTCATTCAAAGACAGAGGAAGACTTTACACTCTTGTGTTCCTGGAGCTCATTTGGCACAAATGCTTGGCTAACCGCTGCGATGGCTTGGCGAGCTGTCCAGGGTGTACTCTGCCCTCGCCCAGAGTCGGCTGAGATGGACACCAGCCTCCACGCGACCCTAATTAGGATTAAGCGGTTCAGAAAACGCATGTCATTTTTCTGTTTTTTTGTGCATCCGAGATCAACACTCAGACCCAAAGCATGAGAGCCTGAGGTGATACACGTACAGACAAACGGACAGATGCTTCACACATCAATATAGTCCGATCTCACCTCTTGGGAGTGTAAGGACTGCTTGACTGGTAAGACAGCCTTTGGAGGCAGTGAGAATGAAGTAATGAGAGCACTTCTGATGCCATTCCTATAAAAAACAAAAAAACAGATGTGCATGGGAGTGGAATCTGTACATACTGTATAGCAGCACTTACAAGAAATCTCCGAAATAAAATGGCGCTGAACCCAGGTTCATACTCTCTGTTCACAGTCTGAGTGTTTATTCAGAAGAACTTCAGCACATAGCACCTCACCTCAAATTCATCAAACGGCTCCAATTTCTCCACCCTCTCCCTCTCGTCCTCTGTTAGAAGACCGAAGTAGAACTGGTTCATATCCAGGCATATACATTTTTCCCAGCCCTGGTGGAAAAGAAGACTGAGATATATATACACGCACACACACACACACACACACACACTGAGTGGTATATGGCCTGAAATAATCATTATAAGATAGTAATGCAATTGGTCCAGAACAACAACAAGACTAGAGAGGCACTCATAGAGTACAAGGTATCTCTGCCACTCAGCATGGATAAGTTAGCAGATAGGCCCTGTATGGGTACTGGTATCAGTTACCCATGTGCTCGTCTTACAGAGTTACCTTTCAAGGTCACTCAAGGCCAAAAGTAGCTCCGTCATCTTAAAGCATGTATATGGTTTCCTATTGCATCTATGGGTCTACGTCACCTTGTTTCTGAGATATAAGCATTTTCAGTTTTACATGGAAAACGTCCATCTCCAAAACTTTGTGACCTTGCTCTGACTTTGACCTTTGACCCAGACATTCCAAAATCAACTCATCTTTGGAACTCAGGTAGGGTAGTGTCCCTACCAAGTTTAGTTGAAAATCCTTGCAGGATGTTTGTCAGGATTTTGTTCACAGGCAAATTCAGAAACAAACGCTGGTATCAGACTTTTTAGCAATGAATCTGTTTCAATTATACTAAAACTACGGTCCCACCTAGTCATACCGAGTATTAAGGGCTCGTATGGTACACAACTTTGAACTTCTCAGAGGCTGATGGGTAAAAACACCTTTTGCATCAATCTCTCAGTCTGTGCTGCCGTGTCTGGGTACTGGCACAGGGCATGGATTCTGGAGTTGAGCTTCAGGAAGTGGTTCTGCATGACTGCCCCAAAGGGATCCTCTGGGCGGATCTGTTCATATATCACAAACAAAGCCTGGGGGAAGATCCTCGCTGCCCAGGCAATCACAGCATCTGACCTGGGTCAACAAATTAGAGTTCAGGAATCACCACCATTAAGTGTATAGTAAGGCAACATTCAGATTCCAGCGGTCTTATACATACCAACATGTCTCCATATACGTGAGCACCACCTCTGAGAGAATCAGCGTAGGGGAGTTCCAGTGCAGTCCAGCAGCCCCGAGAACCTCCTCCACCTCGCTCTCGTTCCTCACATCCACGCCAAGCAGCTTATACTGAACGCTGTTCATGTAAACAGGGCCTGACCGCAGGTCCAAAACACAAGAGTTTATGGGTTGGATTGAAATTCACTGCAGAATTTTCTAAATAATAAAGAATTAAAAAAAAAAAAAAAAAAAAAAAAAAAAAACAATATTGGCAAGTCTACCCATTTCGTTTTCATTCAAGTTTCTTTCATGTTACACATGTCATGCTTCCAGCAAGTGTTTTTAAAAATTATCAGATAATCATTTGATAAAACAAGCTGAAAATCCATAGAATCCCTCCATGATATACAGTAGCTGTATGCAGGGTATTTCAGGCTAACCCATAAATATCGCTGTGCAACACATACACACAACCATTCACACTCACACCTAGGGGCAATTGGAAACAGCCAATTAGCTAAAGGCGCATGTCTTTGGCCCGTGGGAGAAAACTGAAATGCCAGGAGGAAACCCATGCAAGAACGGGAAGAACATCCACTGTAACTCAGTAGCAATGTAGTTCAATGATATAACAATGAGTCATACTGGATATCGTCCATAACCCCCTTACACATTTCTTCTAAGTTTTTCATAAATCTTCAGAGGCATCACAACTGTCCAAAATAAACAGCAATGTTGGTGATATAACACTTTGGTACATTTTATATCAGGATAAACATGACCAAAGATCCAAATGTTATTTTTATGGGGACTTGGAACGCTGAGCCAGCATTCTTCTGTAGTGGAAGAATTAAGTACCGGATGTTGCTGCCGAATTGCCATGGCAGCCATAAATAATCCTATTAGATGCACAATCTCTGCGTTGTACACCATTGAGGTTAAAACTGAGTTTTCTGTTCACCACCTTCCACTCGCTGATTTCCGAATTCATTTGATTCGCCTGTCTCGTTAATTATTGGTTTAACGAGTCCATGTTCTGGGTTGTTGCAAATATTGTGTGTGTGTGTGCGTGTGTCATGGGTTTTCAAATGACATATTTCTACCATCCACCTCTGCAGTCTGAGACACAAAAGAATAATAGCGAAGAGTCAACATGGCGCCGGTGAGTATGGTCGCCGTCACTCTGCATCCTCCTCAATTTTGTTTTTTTTTTCTCGAGCTTTTATCGCTATTTTATGACTTTTTGTAACATGCAACGCACTCCAAGAATTTCATTGCCGGCAATGATATTCCATTGTTACCTGTATATGACAATAAAACTTGAAACTTGAAAAAAACCTAATAAAAAGTTAAGTGCTTAATGGTTAATGTAGAAAAACATATCGCAGGGCAACACACCTATAACCATTCCTGGTCATATCCATAACACTGGAACAGTGTTGATGCAAATATATTGATAGACCTTCTGTAGAATATAGTAAATAACTGGTACCATCCAGAACATACTCATGAAGAAAAAACGTTCCTACCAGCTAAGACTCCATAATCTGGTAGAGCATCTTTCAGGATATGATTGGTGCTGATTACGGCTGCCTTGCGTCTGGCAACATCGGGGAAGTCAACCTCAAATATGCATACCCGCTCCAGCACTCCTTCAGCGTGAAGTCGGAAGTAAAGGGAGTCGAAACCTGAACCCAAAGACAGGATCTAAATACAGATTAAGTGAAAGATGAGTAACAGTGTGTATGATTTCATATAGCGTTTATGTCCTACACAGCCTGGGTGGATTCTGTCCTACCTGTCTCCTATCACAGCCATCGGTAACACAGAGAAACTGCTTCACACAGTGATCAACAGCTTTCCAGCGAACATAATAGCCTCTGTAAAAAAAAAAAAAAAAAAAAAAGGCATTAGGATTTAAGTTTAAAATCATTCTACAGTCCGACATTGAAGGTTTTACCTGTTGATGAGAGGAGCTCTTCGTGACACCTTGACTACAAAATGTCTGAGGAAATCATCATGGAAGTAGCCTTGAGTTGCTGCAGACACTTTACTGACCACACTGCTGTCGTTAGTACCCTGCACCTGAAAGGGAAGGACATGCTGGTCACAAAACAGGTGATACAGCCCTATTCTTTTAAAAAAGGTAACATTAGAGGATATCTCCATCTGTAACCAGCTGGCTAGCATTCGAAAATCACCACAAATAAAACTAGATACCTCACGTTGCAAGAATATACCTAAACAAAAATAGATACTTTACAATACAAAAAGAAAAAAAAAAAACCCAAAACCATAAAACAAACAAACACACAAACAAAAAAAACCTGGTTAACTAACATGAGTGAATATCCACAAACAGAACTACTCACTCTCACTCACTCATTTGCTGAACTGTTTACTCCTACTAGGGTCATGGGGAGGCTGGAGCCTATTTCAGTCAACACTGTATGAAGGGCCAACACACAAAACCATTCACACTCACACCTATGGGCAATGTGGAACAGCAAATGAGCCTAACATGCATGTCTTTGAACTATGGGAGGAAACCGGAGTACCCGGAGTACAGGGAGAACCAGAGTACCCGAAGGAAACTCACGCAAGCACCGTATGAAGGGCCAACTCACAAAACCATTCACACTCACACTCACACTCACACTATGGGCAATTTGGAACAGCAAATGAGTCTAATGTGCATGTCTTTGAACTGTGGGAGGAAACTGGAGTACCCGAAGGAAACCTATGCAAGCACAGGGAGAACATGCAAATTCTACAGAGAAACGCCCGAGCCCAGGACTTCTTGCTATGAGGTGCCACCCACAAACAAAACTAGCAGGTTAAAATTAGAGAACACCCAGAGTAAAATTAGCAAGCTGGCATTTGAAAATATCCACAGCTACAATTAGCAATTCAATTCAATTCAGTTTTATTTTTATAGCACATTTTAGATTTGACATTGTCACAATGCAGCTTTACATAGTAACACAAATTTGGCAAATACAACTCCACAAGGGTTCCAAGGGGCAGTGGTAGCCTGGTGGTAAGGTGCTGGATTACTGATCCCAAGGTTGGAGGTTCAAGCCCCACTATCAACGGGATGTCACTGCTGTCCCCCCAGTGCAGCTAACTGGGTTATCAAATGCCGGTCACTGTCTGTGGTGGGAGGCATGTAAAAGAACCATTGCTGATTTTCGTCAAGAGTAGGCTGCATAGCCGTCAGCGTGTTTCTGCCCTGCTATGGCCTGGTGTACTCTGCTGAGATGGGCGCCAGCCTCCCCGTGACCCCGTGCGCTTAGGAATAAGCGGTTCAGAAAATTAATGAATGAATGAACTCCACATAGCACTTGAGAGTAACCACCACTGATCTAGATAACCACTCGATGCCACATGTGACTAAGTGAGCAGCTTGAGGTTAGCGGGCAGCCACGTTATGAACCCCAATAAGTAGCAGGGCAGGCTTCCTGGGCCTTGGCTTTTAAGCATATATACAATACACATTTAAGCATATATACAATACACACAAGCTAGTACTTGTTTTCAAAGTGTTATTAGTTACATATATATTAACAGTCCATATATATAAAACTAAAATATATTATTTACTTATAAATGTTGAAAGATACCGTGAAATTATAATGGTGAAGATAACAGCATGATTCCTGATATCGCAAATACCAACAAAACGGTTATCTGCCCTGTTCTGGCAAACCAGTGCTCCACCGAATGTGCGGAACACGGTCCTGCATGTTTTGATGGATAATAGTTTTCTCTTCTCATGTTCACTAACCACTTATACTTATTGTTCTGGCTTACTGTGTAGAACCCTGTTAATGGCAAGACAATGGCTTGATTTACAAATCCTATACAGAAAATTTAATATCAATGTACATATACGTGACATATAGAACGAATGTACAATTATGAATTTGCGTCATGCAGGTGCATAACTATATATGCCTTTATGTAAATAATTTTATATTTAAAAAATTCTCATTTTCATAATAACTGAATTACTTGGCCTAGGGACAGTATATTGTAATAACATAAATTATATAATTGTAATAATGAGTATTATGCCTTATGTATTTTGCCTTATGTATTTTGCCTTAGTATGGCCTTCGCCCAGAGTCATCTGGGATTGGTTCCAGCTTCCCCGGGAGGCTGAACAGGAAAAACATGGGGCTTTTACACGGCTCAAAGCACGGAGTTCACCTCACCTGCCTCCATTTCAGGAATAAAATATGTAAATATAACCTATAAAAATCTAATTTTATTTTGTTTTATTGTGTTTTCTGTTAATACCTTTACAGAAAACACTGTTTACTTCTACGCTAATGTGAACAGACACTGCGAGCTACACAGAGTCTCGGAGCTATTAGCAGTTTCAAAGTGCAGATTGCTTGATTTGCCTCAGTGTCATGATTTAAATATGTATATCTAAACGTTTTTTTTTTTTTTAAAGTCTTATTTTAATTTGTGTTTCGTTTCTTTGTGCACAGAACCACCACAAACCTATAAAGGCTTTAAAAAGCTGCTGTTACACAGCTCTTAGTCTCTGCACCTGAGTGCGCTTGGAGCTCATTTGCATCCATTACAATTTAAAAATAAATATATAAATAAACCAGAAAAATCTTAAACAGCATGGTGGCGAAGTGGTTAGCACATGCGCCTTACAGCAAGAACATCCTGGGTTCAAGTCTGTATGTTCTCCTCGTGCTTGCATGGGTTTCCTCCAGGTCCTCCAGTTTACTCCAACAGCCCATGGGCTTAGGTGTTCATATATACCAGCGGTGTCAAAATCCACATCACTAAATTTCAAGGTCATCAAGTGCGGTATAATCTAGCCAAAAAGGGCAACTAAATGATTGATGGCAAAATGATTAGGTTAGTTTAGAGGTTTCATTTATGGTTTGTCTTCTTTAATTTTAACTTTACTTACTTTCCTTTTCTGACAATGCTTGACAGTAACAGGCTAGCTTGAGCATGAATGAGACTTGAAATAGCTTTGCCGCCACCTAGTGGAAGGACGATATAATGTTTCATGGTAATGGTTGACGTGAAGAACGTATGATAATCATATACTTTGAAAGCACTTGTGGGCCACATAAAATGAGTTGGTGGGATAGATTTGTCCCGCGGGCCTTGGTATATTCTAATACAATTTTGCACTGCATGTTTGGGGGTGTCAAAAAAAAAAAAAGAATATTCTATGACATCTCCTCACCTTTGGTACATAACTGTCAATTATTATATGGCAATGAGAGTATATGCAATCCTACTGGTCGACGGATGAGATACATCCAAACTGAGGTGTATCCGACGTAGTCATTGGCTAGCTGCACTGTGGGCTACAATCTTTAGAAGCTTCCAGAGAAACATTCAGTGTATACAGAAGATATCCTCCGGAATAAAGAGTTTACGAAGTCCTGTGATGTACTCGCTGTAGGTCAGAAAGCTTTTGTTTGCCACAAGAAGGGAAACAAACCGAAAGCCACCAAAGCCCTTACAGACACGGATGAAGGTGCCTTGTGTGCCCCAGTCAGAATGAAAAAAGTAACAGCACCTGAAGTAAATAGTAAAATACTTATTAACCTCTTGAAAATACCATCTGGTCATATATCATGTAACCCACCGACGGGACATTGTGACAGAGAAATGGAGGGTTTATTATGATCTCAATGCATTGTGACTTCATCATACACTAGAGTCTCCTGATTGTTATTTCATAGAATGCTTCTTATGTTCTAAGAAATTAGCATATTGTTTTCCATTATGTCATCATAAGTAACATATTAAGTAACATATTAAGTTTATAACTCTATAAGTATCTTGACTGATTGTATAAAGAACCCTATAATAAAGAACCTTTATCACCTTGAACCGAATGGGTGAACTTGAGTTCACGGTGATTTGACCTATCCGATCAGCACAAAGTTTACTATTTTTCAACCTTGCTCACTGTGTTTATACAGAAAAATCTCAGCTGCTGTTGGTCCTTTTGCACAGATGTCGCCTTCCGCTTAGTCTGTACTAAACACCTCAGGCTGAGATTTCTCTGTACAGACCGAGCACTCGGTTAATAAGCAGTTTTTATCTCTCAAAGTCGATGAGCGGGAAGCAGAACAAATTAACAAGTGTAAGGATCTGATGGATTTTTACAAGGACCACATTGTGATGGCTAACCAACTGGGCCTATTCATCTCCAAAAATGGCAGTTATGACGTAAGTCAAGGCTGTCTATATGGAGTAACTGCACTGAGGACATTTTAAATTATTGAAATTTAATACCAAGTTCTGTGAGTTTAGACTGTCACTGATTAAAAACAGTAATAATCAAAAGAAAATATACAAAGTGTCAAAATGTACATTGCTGCCGACTGGTGGGTAAACCTGCGGTATGGATAAAAACTGGCCTGAATTTTTTTTTCCTCTGAAATTCATCCATCCATTCATCCATCTTCTTTCACATATGCAAGGTCAGATCACAGAGGCAACAGATCTAGAAGGGAAATCCAAGCATCCCTCTCTCCAGCGCCACTATCAAGCTCCCTGGGGGATCCCGGGGTTCCTAGGCCAGATGGGACATACAATTCTTCCAGCAAGTTCTGGGTCTACCCCGGGGCCTTCTCCGAGTTGGACGTGCCCAGAACACCTCTAAAGTGAGGTGACCAGGAGGCATTCTAATCAGATACCCGAACCCCCTCAATCGACTACTTTTGATGTGCCTTAACCCCGAGTTCTCCAGGGCTGTCATCCTCACCCTATCGCTAAGGCTGAGCCCAGACACCAAATGCAGGAAACTCATTTTGGCCACTTGAATCCATGATCTTGTTCTTCCGGTCATTACCCAATTCTCAGGACTATGGTTGGAACGAAGACGGATTCGTAAATCAAAAGCTTTGCCTTTCATCCCAGCTCCCTCTTCACCACAACAGACTGGTGCGGCGCCCTTATTGCGGCTGATACAGCACCGATTTGTCTGTATATCTCCAGCTTCATTCTCTCACTGCTCGTGAACAAGATCCCAAAAATTCCTGAACTCCTCTGCTTGAGGCAAAGACTCATTCCCAACTTGGAATCCACCTTTTTCTGGTTTCCACAGGTTTGAAGAAGCTGACTCTCATCCCAGCCGCTTCACACTCAGTTGCGTAACACTCCAGTGCGCACGCTGAAGGTCACGTTCGTGAAGAAGCCAACAGAACCACATCGTCGGCAATAAGCAGAGATGCAATCCCAAGGTTCCCAAACAGAGCATCTTCCTCTCCACGAGTGCACCTTAAGGTCCTGTCCATGAAAACCACAGACAGGATCAGTGACACGGGGACCGGGGCCTGGCCAACACACTGGAAACGCGTTTGACTTTGTGCTCAGAAAACAATCATATAAAACAAAATTTGCAAGAGTTGAGAAATAGCTGGGCGGCACGGTGGAGTAGTGGTTAGCACGTCCGCCTCACAGCAAGAAGGTCCTGGGTTCGATTCCCAGCTTGGGCGTTTCTGTGTGGAGTT
>JAQMYF010000012.1:45541005-45564820 GCA_030014195.1 Neosilurus mollespiculum | reverse complement strand
TCTCTCTCTCTCTCTCTCTGTGTCTCTCTCTCTCTCTCTCTCTCTCTCTCTCTCTCTCTCTCTCTCTCTCTCTCTCTGTGTGTATGTGATTTTGTTTTTGACAGCTTGTGCATTAAATAAGCCACATGGTGACGACACAGTTTATGGCTTCAGTCTAACGTTAATCCAAGCACAACGCTTTTGTCTAGACTCAGACATGACCAGAATAGTAACAAAAGGTTCAAGTTATCTGTTTTTGCCCCTGTGCCCCCCAATATGGGCATCAGGGGTATTGTCACGTGTGATGTCTGTCCGTCAACAGTTGCGTTCCTCTCACTAACTCAAAAACACCATCACCGATCAACGTTTTTGGTGTGGATGTTGGGACTGGGTAAGTTCACAAAGGCCATTGATTTTCGTCACAGTCTAATATCCAATATGGCCGCCGGAGCTGCCATCTTGATTTTGTATTCTGCAAGCTAGCTCAAAAAACACCATCACCAATCAACATTTTTGGTGTGGATGTTGGGATTGTATAACTACACTGTCCTATCGGATTTTTATTGTTATTTTATTAATTCATTCATTCATTTTTTAAATCGATATTCAACATGTCCATTGAGAATTTGCATTTCCACCGGGGAGCCGTCCAGCTCAAAAACACCCTCAAGAGGTTTTTTCACACTCTTCGGATATATTTTATATAAAATTCTATATAATTACACTAATATTGCTTCCTTTTTGTCTCCTAATAATCGTTCTTACCTTTTATACCGTTTCTGATTGGCGCAGACATCTTTTCGGTTCCTAATGATCTTATTATTTTAATATGGTCTCTTCCATCATTTACTCTGATCTTCCATGCATGGCAAGCCAGCGGTCTGCATGAGAGCAGCCTGGCTGTTTATCATTTCTCGATGACTGTTGGGGAAGTAAACAAATCTGCGGATTAGGAGAGGTGTTACACATGCCAACTGCTGAGGTCCCAAATTGTCATGGCAGCTCTAAACCAGCTCATTATCATTTAGGTTTTTCAAAACATTTCTTTGTTGCTGGAAGGTAAGTGTTATGAATGTGACTGTGGCCATTTTTTCCCCCACTGGTGTAATTAGGAGTCATGATGTGCTGTTACTCATCTCTGTAAGAGGACCAAAACTGTGTTTAGTAGTTATGGCCAATTTCCTGTTCTGAAGGCACTTCTTTTCCACTGTTGCTCCAAGGCGGAGAGCTGACCTGATTGTGTAGTCTGTTCTAGCATTGAGTGTTTGTATGCTAATGATACCCATGGATATTTATCAGGCTGTTGTAATTACAGCTACCAAACCTCCCATCTCCAGCGTTTCATGGATATTTGCTTGGGCGTTGGATTTATTGTGGAGCATGTTACAATATGGTAGTGTAGCACAATTGTACGCGCTTCTGACGTGTTTCTGATATCTGCTGAATGGGTGCTCTTGGTGAAGACCTTGAGGTAAGTTGTCTAATGAGAGGAAACAGGTCCCAAGTTCCCAAGAAGTCCCAAGACTTCTGTATGTACTTTTTTCATTTTTATTTGATTTATTTATTTTTTTAATTTCTTTTCCATGGGCATTTATCCCGGTAGGGATCATTAGTCTATTTTAAAAGATAAAAATGATTATTCTCCCGTCGCTTCTAGCCTGTTTTTTTCCAGCGAGTTTGTCATGGTCCTTCAGATGCTTTACAACTAACTGTTCGTTTTTGTGCCACAGCTGGTGAGGACTCCATGGTAAGCCAGGAAGGCATGGCAGGACATGGGCATGTGCAGGATGAGAACGAGGAAGTGATGCGTGCTCTCCTTATCCACGAAAAGAAGAGCGTGCCTGTACCATCGGGCGGAGCTGTCCACAGGCTTCCCATGCCGGCAGTCAATGCTAGCGACTCCGAGAGCGACACCAGTGAATCAGACGAGGACTCCCCAGTCCAAGCCATCGCTGCTCCAACGAAGCCAGGCAGACTTGGCGAAGACGAGGAGGATGATGACGATGAGTTTGAGGAGGTGGCAGACGATCCGATGGTGATGGTGGGTGGAAGAGCGTATTCCTACAGGGAAGTAAGTCAGAGGCCAGAGCTCGTGGAGCAGATGAGTGCCCAGGAAAAGGAGGCCTACATCGAAATGGGGCAAAATCTCTTCCAGGACATGTACTTCTGAGCAAGCTGTTCTCTCTGTGTAATTCTCCCTTTTTCATTCTCTCTCTCTCTCGCTCATCTGCTCTCTTGCTTTCGCTCTCTGCTTTTTCCATCCAGCTCCTTTCATGCTGTCCTCACCACTGTTGTACCACCCTGTTGCCTTTGCAACATTGACATGGGGGATTGTGCTGAAGGTCAGCCTCCCACAGAGGGGTGCTGTATTATTCTGCTCTACAGGACTCCTGGTGATCTTTCTTCTCACTCACTCACACTGGTGCCACTCAGTCAAGGCTTTTGTCTTGAATTTCAGAATTACTTCACACACACTTATTCCATGCTTTTGTGGTTTGCTTTGGGCAAATAACAACGTTCAGTGTTTATGCTAACATCTGGATGCAGAGTAACTATCCAGAATACCTGCATGACTGACACAACCTCACCAAAGGAAGCTCCTGACACTGTAGCTTTGCCATTTGAGGTGACAGGTGTTTTAGAGACAGACCTACAGAGACCTATCTAAAGTAATTAGACGCCGTTTATACATGGATGTACAGATACATAGTATTGAAGTTGATGGAGATCCCTCACAGCAGTACTTCCACTCACCTGGAGTTTCTCTGCAACATCATTTGCGTTACAACGGGGATCATTTTCAACAGTCAGCATGACAGTCTGAAGACACCTGTCAGAAGGTCCAGGTCGACCTGAGCGGGATGCCGTCTTTAAAAATCACCATTTGCTCTTGGGGTTCAAGGCATTGTTATTTGCAATAAACAAATTACATACTGTCATCTAAAATTGATTTAAAAAAAATACATTAATAAATTTAATCAAATTAGTTTCACAGATATGCTTTTCTGTTTCTGTTTGCTTTTGATATCTCTGTAGATAGGTGGTCACGTCATTGTACACAGATGCTCCATCTTTATGGATCAAAGTAACACAAGTTAAAAAACAGTCCAGGTATAAGTGAAATGTTAAGGTATACCATGTTTTTCAGTAAGAGAACAAGTATTGTCTAAGCTTATGTTGTGGTACCTAGTGTTACCTAGTCTAGTACTGGGTTGCCCTGAGCACCCGTTGTTTTTGTTTTTTTTAAAGGTGCATATAGCTTGCTATATTTAAGGCCAGATTCAGGTATGTTTAGGTTTATTTTAGTGGCTTTAAAAGTACAACATTTTTAGTGTGTTGTAGGGCTTACTTTCCAAATGTTCCAAGATTCAATCTGGTTATATTAATATAAAGGTGCTGATGGCAAGGGGGAAAATAGCTTAGAAAAGAAAAAACAAACAAATGATTACAAGGCTTTTTGTAGTGCATTCTATGTCACCTGTCTAGCACTCGAGTCACACTCACTGAGCACTTTATTAGAAACACTAATACAGGGTGGGACCTCCTTTTGCTTTCAAATAGGTGTTATTTCTTCATGGCATGGATTACATATGTTGGAAACGTTACACTTAGATTCCAGTCAGTGTTGATGATGTTGCATCAGTTCTGCAGACCTGTCAGGATCGATATTATCCTGTTCTCCCACATCCCATAGGTGTTTTACAGGATTCATATCCGGTGACTAGGGAAGGCCATTGAAGAACACTGAACTCAATGTCATGTATATGACACAGCGATGATGACAAAACGAGTTTGTTGCTCTGATTAATTCTAGTTCCTTGCAAATAAAGAGGTTTGTTCTGGTGCTTTAAATTCTTAATATTTTAGTAGGTTCTGGAAGCGGCTATGACTGCTTGAGGCACTCCCAGTCATTTTCTACAAAGTGTTCTGCTGAACGGAGTCGGTCGATATGTGCGTGTTTCTTATTTTCTCTCTTAAAAAAAAAAAAAGGGTTAGGGACTTCATTGAGGAAGGTGTGGTTAACTTTGCTCAGAAGAACCCAGGGACTGTTGTCTACCCCTCTCCCCAGTCATGCAGAATTCCCAAAATAGTTGCTGAGTATCTCAGTGGTAATGTGAAGAGAACTTGTCACCAATTAAACATCACAACAGATTGTAAATAAGCTGTGGTATACAAGCCGTGATTGGTATTAACAGGCACAACGTGTGGCAGGAAAATATTCCCCGCACCATTACCCAACCCCCACCATCCTGCACTGTTAACGCAAGGCTGGCTTGTTCCATGGATGGATGGACAAGCCCTACCATCTGTGTGCTTCTGCAGACATCAGACCTGGCTACAGTCTCAGCTTTCTGTTCGTGACTGAGAGAAGGTCTTCTGCTATTGTAGCTCCTCAGGAGTTGATGTGTTTCTGCTCACCGTAATTGTACAAAGTTACTGTAGCCTTTCTGTCAGCTTGTGCCATTCTGTCTGATCTCTCGTTGACAAGGCATTTCACAGAACTCACTGTTCACTGGATGTTTTTCTTTATTGCATCGTTCTGAATAAACTCTAGAGGCTGGTGTGTGAAAATGACAGGAGTTCAGCAGTTATGGAAATACACCTTTAGCACACACACACACACACTGTTGGCCCATGATTTATTTATTTATTGTTATTTTATTTTTTGCCGTGCATTGCATTGCTGCCTACGATTGGCTGATTAGAACGTGTAGCTGTACAGATATTCCTAATAAAGTGTTCAGTGTGTGTGTATATATCTTTAAAATGTCATGAGCTTTTCATTATGGAAATTACAGTAAGCCTTTTTTTTTTTTTTTTTTTTTTTTTTTGACAGTATTTAAGGAAACATTAAAAAAATATATTTTTCACTGTGAAACAAGGACTCTCTCTCCCTTCCTTCCTCTCTCTCTCTCTTTGTGTAAGGAAGTGTACTTGGTTTAATTTTTTGTTGATGAGGATGTTGAGTGACTTAACAGCAATAAAGAGCTGTTGGTAAATGTGTTCTATGGTTATGCATGTGTGTGTTTTTCTGAATTAGATTGCTGATTCCAGGCACGGGTGGTGCATCCTAATGGAGAACGATGTTGCCGCAGAACATCTCTGTGATAAATGGACATGGTTTTTGTGATAGTTTTTTTTTTTTTCCAATTTTATTCTTTTTTTCTGTGTCAAAAGAGAGTCAGTGTTTATCTCTGTAGTGTTTGAATGCAATTTCACCAAAATAATAGTGTCACATCCAAAGTCAGTCACAACCTAGAGTTTATTTCTGACAGGTAATTCAGGGTTTCAGGTGTTCCTACTATCTTGCCATCTCTCTCCAAGTTGCATTTAAGAAAGGAAACCTGAGTCACTGGTAAAGGTTAAAATGTGAAGTGTAGGGTTTTACTTTCACCAGATAAAGCCTTTCACTTCAGCTGTTTAAGTATGGGGTAGTGGTGAGCACGTCCGCCTCACAGCAAGAAGGTTATTTGAGTCCCGCCCTCGGTGAGAGTGTTTCTGTGTGGTTTGCATGTTCTCTCTGTTCTGAGTTTCCTCTGGCTGCTCTGGTTTCCTCCCACAGTCTAAAGACATGCACATTAAGCTAATTGGTTGTTCCAAATTTCCCATAGGTGTGTGTGTGTGTGTTGGCCCTGCGATGGACTTGCGAGCTGTTCAGGGTGAACCCTGTCTTCGCCCGGAGTCGGCTGAGCTAGGCTGTTGCCTCCATGTAGGATTTAATGGTTAAATGTTTAAGTCTAATGTGCTGAAGCTGGTGTGTAAACACACCTTGTGTGTAAACACATGCACAGGAAATGAACACACTCATCAGATGCATATTAAGTCTTTATGAGTGAGAGAACATCGCAGCTCATTGGCAGAGACATTTTTTCCCTACTTTTTGAATTTACACACATGGTTTAATCGGGAAACGATAGAGATATGCGTCCTTGCTCCTCCTGTGGATTTACCTATTTGCACTTTTTCCATAGTCTGTATTATTCTGTATAAATAACCAGTTCTTGTTATTAAAATTATTTTACCTGTCATTATTTAACCTAGTTAACTAGGTTTCACACGAAGCCTACTATGTGCTTGGGTGTGCAATCACATTAGACCTTTAAGGCATAGTGGTTAGCATGTCCACCTCACTGCATGAAAGTCCTGGGTTTGAGTCCTGTGATTGGCGAGGGCTTTTCTATGTGGAGTTTGCATGTTCACCCTGTGCTTGTGTGGGTTTCCTCCAGGCACTCCAGGTTCCTCCCACAGTCCAAAGACATGCACGTTAGGCTAATTGTTCCAAATTGCCCCAGGTGTGAGTGTGAATGGTTGTGTATTGTCCTGGCGATGGTCTTGCAAGCTGTTCGAGGTGTACCCCATCTTCACCCAGTGTAGGCTGCTGCACACCCTAAAGAGTGAGTGAGTGAGTAGACTTTTCACTTTGTCAGATTATTTAATATGAAGTTTTAATTTGTGCACCCATGTGGTGTTTATCTAAAGTTTCTCTAGACATGCATTAGTGCTAGCTTTCTTACCAGTCACACACAATTTCTTCTGTTTTTCTATGTATGGGAGGACAAGATGGACAAAATGTCATACTGTGACTAATTCGCTGCATGTTGTGCTTGTGGAAATGCCTTGTGAAATTGAAAGCCGTTGGTTAAAGCCTGGCTGCATTACTTCAGCCAGAGTGATTTTGTTTTTGTTGGAGTAGGAAACTGGACACTGGAGTGTTTGAGATTTCAGCTTCGATTTCCATATTAGCGAAAACAAATGGCAAAATAATTGCTGACCGAAATGCTATGCAGTCCCACTGTGTCTGTTTCCAGGAAGATGGAAAAAACCTTTCCAAGTCACATCCTTTTGCCTTGCTGTGCACAATCTCACCTCGAATGCAGGTTTTCCGTTTCAGTAGCTTTCCTGTGTAAAGCAGACCTCTTTGTATTTATAGCTACAGAGGCAAATGTGAAACATTTCGAACAACAGTGCCATCTTTTATTAAATAATAAATGCATTCAATTTGTCACCATGCACTTCTCCTAATATTGTACATGTATGTAAGACTCTCCCCCTGATCTGGTTAATATATCATGCAGCACCGCCTTAATGCTTACTATATTCTGAAGTTCTTCTGTAGAGCCGTAATCTTTTAAATAATTATGATTAAGATGCCTGTACTCTTTACTGTCAGTTTCACTGTAGGATTATTTATGTTTGTTTATTTATTTATTAATTCATCTTATTGCATTGCCAAAAATTGTCTCTCTTAATTTCATACTTATTTTCTAAATCAGAAAAATACTTACTACTTTTTAAGTATACACCCTTAAGACAAAGTTGCATTCACACTAATTGAGTACCTATTCCTAAAGTTAGTATCAATTCCTAAATGAATATGCATGCAGACATATTTCTGATATTTGTATGTCTCTCATGTTAGTGGTGGAATGTTCATAAACATGAACTTAAAGGTAACTGAAGTGCTCTTGGTTTTCCTCTGTTCTCCACGTCTATGATGAGACTTTGTGGAGCTAAAAGTCATTCTTCTGTTATTAAAATGTATGCTTTGTTTTTGTTGATAGAATGAGATTTATTGACTCTTTTACACTCGTTTCATCATCAATTTTGCTCTCTTGTCACGTGATTGGCCTTGGGGTGCGTCTGCGTCCTCTTTTTCAACGTGTAGCGAAGTACTTGTGCCTCAAGACAAGATATTTTCCCGCTTGCACCATTTCCGTCTTGTGTCAAGTAAGATTTATTTTTACGGCAAACATGCACAGTGTACTTTAAGTGTTGTATCTGGCAGAAATCTGATATTGGCTGTGTTTTACAGGTCTCATGTAGCTGGGCATTTGTTTTTTTGTCAGACCAGTCACCCTCCAGTTGGTATCCCGATTCACCTCTTTTTCTTTGTTGTGCTGATGGTGGTGTGTTCTTCCGTGAAAATTCTCCAGAGATCATTTTCCTTAAGAAATTATACTGTATAATAGGCGGGATCATACACATGATGTCAGGATTTTAATACGGGTGCTGAGGTAAATCTTTCAGTCAGTGAGGACATGCTTTAATATATTCCAGTTCTCATAAGCTGAGGCTATTCTGAGTTACAGCATGTCTGATGACTTATTGTTGAGGTTAGAGATCAAATGACCCAAATATTTAAATTTTCTGACATGCTTTATTAGTGTCCCAATGGATATTAGGCTTTCCTGTTCTTTAATGTTCTCATCTGCATTAAAGACCATGGTTTCTGTTTTCTTGTAAGACATTTGTAGCCTGAATCGTCTAAAAGTGTTATCCTATGTTTCCAATACATGTCTCAGCTTATCCACATTTTCAGAAAACCCTGAAATGTCATCTGCATACATCAGTTCGGGAACTCCGATTACTCACTTGTCATAATGAAATTTAAAAAAAGAATCAAAAAAGGGTGTCTTCCTCATCAGTCCTCCACAATGCGATGGAATAGACATTGTGCGCTCCCTGCATGTGTCATGTATGGACTGCATTCTTTCAAGTAGGTTATACTGAATAGTGCTAATTCTTCTACCCTACCTGAGTCCCAGTAATAATTAGATTTTGGAATGTATGGGTCAAAGATGAATGTCACAGCAAGGTCACAAAATTTTGGAGACAGAGTACATATAACTTCAGGAAAAGTACAGATAGACATGCAGTTACTACGAAACACTAATCACAGTATATTTGCCGAACTGATTAGGGTCACGGGACAGCTGGGGCAAAGGAGGGGTGCACAGTGAACATTTTGCCAAGCCATTGCAGGGCCACATAGAACTCCACATAGAAATGTCTGAGACTGGGACTCGAACTATTGACCTTCTCACTGTGAGAAGCAGGCATGCTAACCACTACACCACCATGTAACCCTGGAACACTAATAGGAAACCATGTATGGATTTTTGAATGAGATAATTACCTTTTACCTTGAGTGACCTTAAAAGGTGAAAATTAATTTCACAATATTTTGACCACTTCTAACTTTGAAACAAGTGCTGATAAACATGCTGTAACTATCGAACACTAAAATGAAACCAAAGGTGAATTTTCAAATGAGGCAAATACTTTTGAATTTGAGTGACACTGAAAGGTCAGACACCAGCCCTCTCGAAAAATCTTCAGATGAGAAAATCTTTTTTCTGCTGATTTGGTCACATCCACATATGATAGAACATATCTTAAGATGAGCACATGGATAATTAAATCCAGCTCCATTTGCTACATTTTCACTTCTGCATAGCTTACCTACATTGGTCCGTCTCTAATTCCTTTAAGTCTTTTCCACCACATTCCAAATGCTTACTGTCAGGACTCAGTGGTGCCAGTTCATGTGTGAAAATGATTCCTTATTCTCCCTGATTCACTCTTTGAGTATTTCAGTCAGAATTTTATATCAGTGTCATCTGGGGAAAAAAACTCCATTAATGTGTTTACCTGGCTTTCAGTACATTCAAGTCATCAGCTGACTTAATTTTATTGCTACATAATGTTGCTGGGCCTAGACCTGACCAACTGAAACAAGTCCAGATCATCACACTGCATCTAGACACTTGCAGAGTGTTGCTTCATGTGCTTCCTTTCTTACCCATGGCTCCGGTACACAGTAAATCTGGAGATCAAATGACCTTTTGATTGTTCTAGAGTCCAATTTTTATTGTCCCTAGCAAACTGAAGCCTTTTCTTTGATTATTTTTACTAACAAGTGTTGTGTTTTTTTTATGTTCACACAGCTATTTAGTCCAAATCACATAAGGTCCCATTAGCATTTAGCAGATACCCTTATCCAGAGTGACACACAGAAGTCCTTTAAAGTCGCGATCAGTGAATACATTATGATCCTGGTTTACCAGTTCACTGGCTAAGTATGCCATCAATCAAAACTCAGTGGGTAGGTGTTGTATGCTTTCTGAAAATGGTAGAAGTACTTCTGAAAATGGTAGGTTTTCAGCAGTCATTTGAAGACACTCAGTGACTCAGCTGTCTGGACATCTAGAGGGCATTCATTCCATCACCTTAGTGCCAAAACAGAGGAGAGTTTAGATGCATTTTTCCTTAGTCCCTTGATAGAAGGAGGGACCAGTCTAGCAGTGCTAGAGGATCGGAGAGAACGCAGTGCAGTCTTGGAGGAAGGGAGTGAGTATCGGGAGTGTAGTTTCATGTGCTTCATGGAGACATGGATATTATTTGGCTAAGGAGTTTTTTCCATGTCATCTTAGTGGCTGTTTATATTCCTCCTTCTGCCAACTCTACACAACTGTTCATGCTACCATAGCCCAGTTACAGACTCAGCACCCAAGTGCTTTCATTGTGATCTCGGGGGACTTCAACCATGTTACCATGAACACTACACTGTCAAACTTTGTGCAGTACATGGACTATCCCACCAGAGAGGAGAGAACTTTAGACCTGCTGTATGCAAATACTAAGGATGCCTACTGTTCCCCCTTTATCCCCACTGGGGAGATCAGACCAAAACTTAATTTGTCTTTCTTCATGCTATGTGCCTGTTGCGAAGAGGAAGCCTGTGACTACAAGGACTGTTATGAGATGGTTGGAGGAAGCCTTGGAGGCACTACAGGACTGTTTTGAAGTGATAGACGGGCAAGCACTCTATGAGCCCCACGGTGAGGACGTCGATGGGGTCACTGAGTATATTTTACGCTACATAACTTTCTTACCGACATTATTGTTTCAGTTGAGACAGTCTATTGTTACCCAAATAACAAGCCGTGGGAGACTAAAGACATCAAAGCCCTCCTTAACGATAAGAAGAGGGCATTCAGGGCTGGCAACAGAAAAGAGGTGAGAATGATCCAACGTTTATTAAGTCAAGATCTGAGAGGCTAAGGACAATTACAGGAGAAAGGTGGAGTGGAAACTCCAACATAACATGAGAGAGGTTTGGAGTGGTATGAAGACCATCACTGGTTTCAGGCCTTCCATCAACAGAGGAGCTGAGGGCGGTGAGGACAGGGCAATGAGCCCCCTTCTAACTTGTCAGGAGCAAGTCTGAAACCCCCTGCCACACCACCCTCTCTCTCCCCCTCTCCTTACTGCACCTCTGCCCCCTGTGATGGACCTGACAATCCTCTCCCTCCTGTCAACTTTACTTATAATCAGGTCGAGAAACAGCTGAAAAGACTCCACTCAGGCAAGGCAGCAGGATAATGTGTGCAGATGTGTGGTGGAAGACGTCATGCCTCGTTCCTGTACCATAGACCCTATGTCCCAGTGGCCCCCAGGATTACAGACCTGTGACACTGACTTCATGTCACATGTCACGAAGACCCTCGAGAGACTCATACTGGATCAACTGCAGCTGGCAAGCACTGTGAGGGTCATGTTTTTTACTTTTCCAGTGCATTCAATACCATCAGGCTGACCCTCCCGGGTGAGAAGCTGACAGCAATGCAGGTGGATGCCTCTCTTGTGTCCTGGATTGTGGACTACCTGACCAGAAGATCACAGTATGTGCACTTGCAGCTCTGCATGTTGAACATGGTGGTCAACAAAACTGGAGCATCACAAAGGATCATCTTTCCTCTTTTCTCTTCACTCTCTACACCCTCTACACAGCAGACTTCAGCTACTGCACAGAGACCTGCCATCTTCAGAAGTTTTCTGATGACTCTGCTGTAGTTGGATGTATCAGTGGAGGTGAGGAGAGAATATCTGGCTCCTGTGGATTCCTTTGTCACATGGTGTAAGCAGAATCATCCGCAGCTTAATGTGACAAAGACCAAGGAACTGATGGATTTTAGGAGATCCAAAACACTAGCGGCCCCTGTTTCCATCCAGGGCATTAATGTGGAAATGGTGGAGGATTACAAATACCTTGGAGTTCACGTTAACAATAAAATGGACTGGGTTAAGAAAACTACCGCACTTTACAAAAAGGGCCAGAGCCGTCTCTATTTTTTGAGGCGGCTGAGGTCATTTAACATCTGCTGAACACCGCTTAGGATGTTTTGAGTCTGTTGTGGCGGTGCTATCCTCTATGCTGTTGCATGCTGGGGCAGCAGGCTAAGGGTTTCAGACGCAAACAGACTGAACTGAAACTGAGACTAATCTGCAAGGCCAGTAACATTGTGGGACAGAGCTGGACTCTTTGATGGTAGTGTCGGAAAGACGAATGTTGTCCAAAATAAAGATAATACTGAACAATTCCTCCCACCCGCTTCACAACCTGCTGATCAGTCACAAGAGCACCTTTAGTGAGAGACTCATACCACCTAAATTCTCCACTGAACAACACTGGAAATCATTCCTATCTGTGGCCATTAAACTGTACAACTCCTCCATATAGCAACACTATCCACTGTTATACACTTGCATTTTGCACTACAATTACATTCTGTTTATCATATTAATAAATACATTTTACTCACTGACACGATTCATTCTGTATCTGTTTATATAGATATTAGTAACTTCTTATTTTAGACTTGAATATATATGTTTATATATGTATGTATGTAGATGTCTGTGTATATATGTATATATAGATATTTATATTTTTTCTTTATTGAGACTTTCATCTTTATCTTTCTCATTCTTACTTGGTATGGAGCAACTGTGTTGAATCTGATTCTGATATAGGGTGTGATAAATGCTTTGAGGTAGGAGGGTGCAGGTCCATTTTTTTGGCTTTGTAGGCTAGCAATAATGTTTTGAATCTGATGCGAGCAGCTACAGGCAGCCAATGGGAGAGAGTGTAGCAGTTGAATGGTGTGGGAGAGCTTGGGAAGGTTGAAAAGAAGTCATGCAGCTACCTTCTGGATCTGCTGCAGGGGTCCAATGATGTTCAAAGGTAGACCTTCCAGGAGTGAGTTGAGGTAGACAAGGGACAGAACAAGTATCTGAGTGGTCTTAATAGAAAGAAATGGACGAATCCTTTGGATGTTAAAGAGGGGAAATCTACATGATCGAGAAAGATTATCAATATTAGGGAAGATGGACAGGTGATTGTCCATGGTTACCACAAGGCTTCATGCCGTGACCAAAGGAGAGATCAAAGAGTTGTCCAGGGAGATTAATGCTCTTCCCTTCATTATTAAACATAGCCATGATTTCTACTGTCTGTTATTCTTTTATTTTTTTTGACTTCCAGTGTTTACCTGATCTCCAGTCATGGTCAGTCAAGACTACCATGCTTCATGCCTTAAATAATGTCATGGACAGTACTTAATTCCAATCATTTCAGCAATCTTTTTAGTTGGTTTATTTGCTCAATGCAGGCCAATAATCTAACCCTTTTGAAACACTGACATTTTTTTCATGACCACAGGATATGTCTCTGACTTGGTTGTTTAAGAAATAAGAGGGTACTCACTGCATCATTTCAGGTTAAAAAAACATGGTGCCAGTCAAAATTTATTAATCACTGCAGTAATTATATAATCAAAGTCTCTCATGCATTTACTCAATTAAATCCAGTGATTTGTTTTCGGCAGGGCAGCGTAGTAGGCTACAAGAATAGTACTATTATTAATATTCAGATAATAAGACTACTAAGTATTCTGAGAGCTGTACAAGTGAACTCGTCCTTGAAACAAAAAAAGAGCACCTAAATGTTTTTCACCACAGAGGAACATGTGTTGATTAAAAAAACAAAACAAAACAAAACAAAAAAAACATGAATTTTAAAGCTCATCTCTTTGTTCTTAAAAGAGTAAATCATCTGTAGTCAGGGTTTTTTCCTTTGCTGTGAGAGCTGTAGGTTTTAATTCAGCATTATGAGGAAAGTAACGGCGATGATTGTATTTCTACTAGTTAACTTTATTACAGCTTTCCTTATTAAATCATGGTATCTGTCTCACTGTCTGTATCAATTTGCATGAACATGGATGTTTGTACAGCTTCAGGTTCATCTCCTGGAAGTATTTTCAGTTCTGAGAAAGCAAGAGTGGGAGCAGGTGTTGTCGCTAACATTGTCTTCTGGCTGACAAACTGCTGTCTGCTTCCTAATGGACAAATCCTGCTGCTGCCACGTTGGAAAAACATTGTACTGCTCGGATTTTTATATTTGTTATCAGTTGATTTTGAAATATCTATACGCTGTCATTTTACAGTAGATGCAGGTCTAAAAAGCTAATGAATGTGTAATCAAGTTTTGGACTTGAGGGAAGAAAAGGAGAGAAGTCTCTTTGGCGAGAACTAAATGAGTTAAAGAGAAAAATGCAGTTATTAAACTTTGTTGACCTGCTGGCCTGCTGTATTCAATTAGGACAGAACACCCTCTCATCTGTGAGTCATTTCAAATCCATTACCTCTGTTATTGCTGTGTGTGTGTGTGTGTGTGTGTGTGTAGAACAAACATTCTGATCCTTTATTCACTTACAAATCTGCTTGATTAAATTGTATTTATTTATTTATTAAGTTAATTGCATATCATTCACTCATTCACTCACGCCCTCTCTTTACCAAGCTCATTTAAGCTGCCGCTCACATCAATCGCAACAAATTGCCACCCGCTTCAGGTTATTGATTCTTCCATAGTGTCTTCCACACTGTTATGAGGCAAAGTCAGTAGGATCCTCATCACCACGCACCAAAGACAGGGATAAATTACAAATATAGGGCAACAGATTTTTGACCAGCTGTTTTATTCCTCCAGTTTCTGCTGCCAACATACAATTTCTGGCTGCATTACTGATGTGCTAATATTATTGAACTCCCCCTTACTCTCCTTACACATGAAGTGGTAGAAATGCTAATTTTCCTGTCAATATTTATGCTTCTGTTCTGGACGATTAAATTATTGACTTTTTTTAACCACTAAATGGTAAGCTAGGGAAAATAAATAAATGCATGGATAAATAAATCATACAACCAATGTATTTGACCCCCTGGCCCCTGAAATCTTTTATGAAAATTTGAAATGCTTATTTGTGGGTGGTTAGTACACACAGACACACAGAGCATACTGCTCATTAATAATGTGTCATATAGCATCGTTTTGCACAGTAATTGCGCTATAATGATGTGCATGAAAGGTCAACAAAGCCATTACAAGTCCTTTGTATTTTAAGCATCTAACTTGTGTTGAATTACATATTTTATTGTGACTAACACCTGCCATAGTGAGGAATAAGTAGTACCCAATAAGGATTAGGCATTTTTTTCTGATTCTTTTTGAAAGCTGCAAGCTAAACTGTAAGCATAGAAATAATATATGCATGTCCAGTAGTATACAGTGAAGATTATACACCACCACTTTTGTCTAAAAGGGCTTCTAATAAAAAGCAGTAAAAAAAATGACTTCTCTATAATTTTTTTGGGGAAAATGTATTGAACAATGCTATTGTAAGCAAGAAGCACCAAAAAAATCATTCCAATCAGTATATTGAAGTAAAAGTATGGCTATTAAACAAAAACAATGAAAATACAAATTTTTCAGAAAAATTGAAATGTGTTGGAATTTTTTTTTTTACTATAGACCATATGGAATGGCGAGTAAAGAAATTAAAAAATATATGAACACTATGCCTGCAAGGTTAAATGCTGTAATCAAAGTAAAGGGTGGCCACAATAAATATCAACTTTTTTTTTTAATTAATACATATTGCTTGTTTGCTTATTCTCATCAATATGATCCAATATTACATGAAATAAATACTTGAATAGTACTTGGTTTCTGATTTATTTTTATTTTAGGTGTAATCGTCACTGCACACTACTGTATTTTTAATTTTTTTCACTTGCTAAACTGTTCCAAATGGTTTGAAGTTGAAATTTATACTATCCAAAAGTCAAAAGTCAAAAAAAAAAAAAAAAAAAGAAAATAAATCTGTTATACTTTTGGAAAATTGGTATTTTCAGTGTTTTTTTTTTTATTAGCCATACTTTTACCTCAATATACTTGTCGGAATGATTTTTTTGGTTCTCATTGCCAACAATAGCATTGTTCAATACATTTTCACCAAAGAATTATAGAGAAGTAACTTTTTACTTCTTTTTATTAGGAGCCCTTTTAGACAAAAGTGGTGGTGTATAATCATCACTGCACACTACTGTATGCACTGCCTGAAAGCAGAGCTCCCGATATTAATGTCTTGATTAATAGGTATCCCGGGTTAGGTTTGCATTTCAGCACCTTCCCTTTTACTAATTGATTTCTATTTTCATTTATATCACCTGTCTTGTTAGTTTAATTAGCCGTTTAACAAGTTCATGTTGTGTCAAGCTTTTGATTTTGGTGTTTGCTCCATGAACATTTATTTACCTGTAAGACTGTATGCCTACCTGAGTTAGATTGTGTATTTTTTATTGCAGTTCTTAATCTGTTTTTTTTTCCTTTTTTTTTTTTTTTTTTTATTGCTGCCAGTCATCATGCAAGCCAGCAATACAAAACAGCCAGTCAGCATCAACTCAGTGACATGGCAGCCTTATTGGGTTCCTTGTTGTAGCCATGCATAGACATTGGACAATCATCCAGAATGAAGTTAATTGGTTATAAGTATGCCGTAGTGGACATGCCATATTTCATGTCTGTGGTACTTTGCTCATAAGTAGATACTTGAGGTTGACTACAAGAGGAGGACAAAAAGATAGATCTGAGAAAAATGACACTTTACCGATTAATAAAATTTTTTTGTGAAACTGTCATAAAAGCATTTTATTTCTTACACTTATTACTGTTAGTAATGTAGCAAGATTGTTCGGCAGTAGATCTTTCCTTTAAATAATTAAATGTCATTCGGAACAACATCACAGTTTCACAGGTCCTCTTATGGTCTGGAATCTACCTAAAATGCATTAGGGTATGACACTTACCAACACAATGGCAGTATTAGCACAATCCCTCATCCTCACTGAAATGAATTCATGGCTGCACTCATGAACTAATGCTTTTGATTAGCATGAACCTGTTGAGTACTCTGTGATGCTGATTCGATAAGGATGACCCGCACCTTCAGGGAGTGGAATAGCTTTAACTCTCATGTATATGGTAGAAGATGCATGACCAGGCAGAAGCAGTACTGCTGGTGTTACATAATAGCTATCAATTTGAGTGAGCATACAATATGCAGAAACTGTCGCCACAGTGATTTTTTTTTTTTTTTTATGTACTCATTAGACAATCTGATGGGAATCTGTTCCAAAAATATCAAGAGCTACACTCTAAATTGTGCATGGGATATGTTTCTGTATGCAAATGCAGCTGATGCAACAGCCGTTTCCCAGGAGAAGGCAGAAGGCACATGTTGGGATCTGGGCTGAGGTTCCAATTAGCATATTCATCACATCTGAATGAGTTGACTGTTAAAGCACAGACGATTCTGCGCCTTCCTTTGTTTTTCATGAGATTGCCATGTCAAGTTATTTATTACTAGTTGTAGAAATAAATCCTGGTTTTCTCATTTCAATAGTTTTCTACAAGAAGGTAGAAATATTTTTGGGCTCATGAGTGGTGTAAAACAAAAGGACTTTTGTGCTATCATCCAGAGAGCATGAGTTTGAATTCTGATGATACAGCCATCCATGTCTAGGGGATAAGAAATCAGAATTGGTTGGACTCTCTGAGAAGGAGGAATGGCAAAGTATCGCTCCTCTATCTATCACAGAAACACAGGCAAAACATGGATGTCTGTGAGGTTGAGTATGTGGAAGGGGGTGGGATAATGCTTTCCTTTCAAGGTGTTATGTTAACCAGTGACAGCAATTTCCGAAAAGTCGCATACTTAAAAATCTGAAAATTCCTCCAAAACTAGCAGCATATGTTTGAAAGTTTGGTATCATTTTAAAGCTTAGGATATCAGCTAAAAAATGGTATTAATTACTCAGAATTATTATTATCTCTGACTAAATACCCACTTTGCTATGATGGATTACATATATTATATAACAGCCCATATTCCGTGCGTTAGTTGTTCTATGTATGTATGACAATAAATACCCGTGTGACGTGACTTGATGATACTGAAGAATTCTAGTAAGTGGTGAATTGAAAATGGCCAAGAACAAGACTGAAAATATATATCGGGATTTAGTTTTTCTTCATGGTGCCATGTTAGAGCCAAAAAAATAATTCTTTAGAGACCACTGTATGCAGACAAAGACCATGAAGACCGCACTGTGTCCTCAAAATTTGGATGAACCGGTAACAATGATTCAAGTTTATATTACATGTTTACTACATTCTCGCAGTGCTTCACAACAGTTTATTTGTCTTTATTAAAGGGAATTGTACTAAACAGGGTCAAAGTGGTTTTAATTACAAATTTGTTTATATTATGTTATGTTTGCATAGTTCATTTATTCATTCAGTTTCTGGACTGCTTAATACTAATTAGGGTCGCAGGGAGGCTGGACACCCTGGAGAGAATACACCCTGGACAGCTCGCCAAGCCATCGCAGGGCAGAAACACAATGACGGCAATGCAGCCTACTCTTTTCAAATGTCAGCAATGGTTCTTTTACATGCTTCTCACCACAGATATTGAGAGCCATGGCTGGCCTTTGATAACCTGCACTGGGGGGACAACTCAGTGATAGTGGGGTTTGAACCCCCGACCTTTCGATCAGTAAGCCAGCACCCTACCACTGGGCCTCCACTGCCCCTGTTTGCATAGTTACGTTAGCATAGTGTTTATTTTCACCATGGACGTAACCATGACTACAAACAAATCACAAAACAAATTAAGACGAAGTTGCTTATTTTTTGTAAGTTCAACTCTCTGCGCAATAGTTTGTTTATGCGTATGGCTGAGAGTTACACTTTTGAGATAAGAGATATTATGGGAGTGAGAGAAAAACCTGCAATGCTTCTTTCAAACTTTACCAAAAATAATTCACCTATAAGTGAGACGCTGTCTTCCCTCTTCCTATCTATCCAGCAGCCATCGATTTCCTTATAGCACAATACTACTGCTTCAGATTTACTCATAAATAGTGATTCTTTTAGCATGTGTCACAACAGCCTGTCACTCTTCTTCTGTGAAAGAAACATTTGTAAAAGTGTGTGTGGGCACAACAGGAAGACACCAGGGAGTGTACTGCTTCATCATCATAATCATTAACATCATTTCCTCCTCTTGATCATCTTTCTACTCTCATACATCTAGAGATATGAGTGCAATCCCACAGGCTGCTCTAAAGCTGCTACAGACATTAACATGCTTAGCTGCATAGCCTCCAAATGTCATGTTTCCATGTACATCCTGCCAGCATGTGAAGAACATTGTCGAAAAGGCGGTTACTGAGCTTCATTCAACTGAACCGGTTAATCCTACTATTGTCAGGGGGAGACTTGGAGAGAACATGCAAAATCCATACAGAAACATCCTTGCCCATCCCAGAACTCAAGCCCAGGACCTTCTTCCTCGGAGGCGGACATGCTAAATGCTGCATCACTGTGCTGCCCAGTTACTGACCTTTGTGTGTTTCAAATCAGACTAGTTTACTTTTAAAACTTGTGCTTTTGAATATTTTGTACAGAAACACTGCATTTTAGCTGAAAAGGAAGGAAACAAGAAGCAGGAATGAATGCTGTCTAGTCTCTCTTCTATGCCAAGTGAAAGTGATCGATTTACTACTTCATCTGCATCTTCATCTTCATCTGCTTGATCCGGGGTCAGGTTGTGGGGGCAGCAGCCTAAGCAGTGAGGTCCAGACGTCTCTCTCTCCCCAGCCACTTCCTTCAGCTATTCTGAGGGGATGCCAAGGCATTCCCAGACCAGCTGAGATCCAGAATGTTCTGGGTCAACCCCAGGGTCTCTTCCCGGTTGGTCATGCCCGAAACACCACACCAGGGAGGCGTTTGGAAGGCATTCTAATCAGATGCCTGAGCCACCTTAACTGGCTCATCTCAATGCAGCGGAACAGTGGTTCTACTCTGAGCTATTCCTGGATGAGAACTTCTCATGCTATCTCTAAGGGAGAGACCTGCCACCCTGTGAAGGAAGCTCATTTCAGCTGCTTGTATTTACGATCTTGTTTGTTCAGTCATCACCCAAAGCTTGTGGCCATAGGTGAGGGTAGGAACGTAAATTGACTGGTAACTCCCCTCCTTGAATCGCCACCTTATCGTGGTGGAGGGGTTTGTGTGTCCTAATGATCCTGAGAGCTATGTTGTCAGGGGTATTATGCCCCTGGTAGGGTCACCCAGGGCAAACAGGTCCTAAGTGAACGTCCAGACAAAGTGCGGTTCAGAACACCTCTATGAGCAATATTATTTCAAGGATACAGTTTCCCTTGCCTGGATGCGGGTTACAAGGGTCACATTCCACACACATTGGTGCGCCCTGAGAGCAGTTGGGGGTTAGGTGCCTTGCTCAAGGGCACTTCAGTTATGAAGGTGAAGGAAGGGAAAGTTATAAAGTTATAATGAAACCTGCAGTCTTTGGTAGATTTTTCGTTAATTAGTGCACTTGCCAACACAATCCATTCGTGTCTGGCTGATAGTACTTTTGCACTGTATGAGTGCCCCTCTTCTTCTTCTTATACTAGTAGTAGTCTAGGCAAATTTAGTCTACACCCAGTATAAAGCATAATACATAGTGTTTAACCCTAAATAAAGCCATTGAAAACTGATCTGCAGAATCAAGTGGTCTTTGAACTGGTAGTTTCAGCCTTAGGACACCTGCACTTGCTGTACTTCTGTTTTACCTGAGGGACAGTAGTTGTACTTGGAATACTTCGGAGGCAGCATGGTAGTGCAGTGGTTTGCACTCTCGCCTCACAGCAAGAAGGTCCTCAGTTCAAGCCCTGCTGCTAATGATAACATATCTGTATGGAGTTTGCATGTTCTTCCTGTGCTTGCATGGATTTCCTCCAGGTGCTCCAGTTTCCTCCTACACTCCAAAAACATGCACATCAGGCTTACTGCCTGTTCCAAAATGCACCATGTATGAATGTGAGTGTTAATTTGTTTTTGTACTAAGGAATAGTTTCTTTTTAGGCTGCTTGCATCCCTCTCAGGTAAAAACATAAGGTACCAGTCAATTTGGATACACCTTCTATTTCAGTTAGAATGACTGGGTATGTACAGATTTTGACTGGTACTGTATGTTATAGCAGCTGTTATAAACAATTGTTCCCTCACCAGGCTCATTTTACCCCCCTTCTGCTGAATTCATGCTGCAATCCACTGTACCCATAACTCTGTACTCTTAATTCACTGTGATCAGAATGCACGGGGATGGTCAGTCAGCTTGGAATTTGGGAAATCAGGAACTTGGGAAATATCCAGCTCATCTCATGCCATTCCACCCAATTATTAATTAATTCATTCATTTTCTAAGCCACTTAATCCTAATTAGGGTCACAGGGAGGCTGGCGCCCATTTCAGCCAACTCTGGGCTAGGGCGGGGTACACCCTGGACAGCTTGCCAGGCCATTGCAAGGCCAACACACATACAACCATTTACACTCACACTGTGGGTGGAAATCAGAGCACCTGGAGGAAACCCACAAAAGCATTAGGAGAGCATGCAAACTCCACACAGAAACACCCAAGCCCAGGAATTGAACCCAGGATCTTCTTGCTGTGAGGCAGACGTGCACTGTGCCACCGTGCCACCTTAAACCCAGTTAATATAAATTAAATATGATATGTATAGATATAGGCGGCATGGTGGCGCAGTGGTACTCTGGTTTCCTCCCACAGTCCAAAAACATCCACAGTAGGCTAAATGGCTGTTCCAAATCACCCCTAGGTGTGGGTGTGAGTGAGAATGGTGGTGTGTGTGTTAACCCTGCAATGGCCTGGCGAGCTGTTCAGGGTGTACCCTAATTAGGATTAAGCAGCTAAGAAAATGAAATGAATGAATGTTCATAAAAAGAAAAATAACTGTAATAAATTTTGAGCGATTTCAGTATGTGAGTTCTGGTACAGTGACTACTCTTGTTCTTATAAACATAAATACAAGTCAAGCCTTTGGACACGCAAGAAACTGTGCCTAAACTTTTGACTGGTAGTGTATATTGCAACAGAAAGCACGTAAGTGTCCCACAGCATCATGGGTTACGGAATGAAAAGTGAGTAAGTCAGTATAGTTTAGAGGATGTGGTGACGGAGTGTATGGCGCATATTTCTTTGTTTTATTTTTTCAGTGTTCTTAATCAAAAATAAGGGCGTATACTAAACAAGTAAGGGTCCATACTCATGATAAGGGGTGCTGTTACTTGTGCAATATCCGCATTCCTTAGCTTTGTTGAATGCAGACAGACTAGATAATAATCATCGTTTTTGAACATTCAATATTACATATGTGTATATCTCTTACATTTTAGTCCTATCTTGTCTAAAAAAATATTTATAATAAAAAAGGTTTCCCCATACGTTCTCTTATTGAAGCTCTATTTTTAGCTTTTCTTATCTTATTCATGGAAAATGAGTTTTCATTAACCACATTAACACTGCCCAACACAGACATACCAATAAGTCTGTTGCAGGATGCTAAAGCATTCTCCATCCAGGAAACCAGCTCTCTATGAGCCTAATTAACTGAACATCTCTCTCTCCCTCTTACTCACACGCTCATCAATTCCTCTCTTACTTCCGCACACAAACACTCACAAAACGAGCAAACCAGAGCCAGAATAATTGATGAGCACATCCTTATTTGTGCTGTGGGAATGTGTTAACCTTTGTGTTTGGGCTGATGTTGTTGAGTGTTCTGATGAATGAGGTGCTCGTTTGATCCAGACACCTGAATAAGGAAAGATAAGTAAAGCACATTATTTACAAAAGTAAATCATACAACCGCCCCACAAAGAAAAAACAGCCCACAACAGAAAACATGGCAGAACACAGTTCGAGGGGAAAGGCTTGTCCAGCCTATTAAAAGTCTTGTTTTTATCTTCTCGTTGGCTGGATCTCATCTGACTGGCTCATTACAGACTAATTGATGTCAATATGTAATTATGTCATCAAATGCACTGATGTTCATGCTGAGAGGAAGAGCTATTTTCTCTGGTCTTTCATGTGAAAGTGGTTCTTCTGATGGAAAAGATTAAAGTTCATCCACTTGCCAGCTCAAATCTCGAACTCATTCAGTGCTTGCATATTAATAATAATAATAATGATAATAATAACAATAATAATAATAACAATAATAATGACAACAACAACAATAGTAATATGAATAACAATAACAACAACAACAAAATAATAATAATAAAAATGATGATGAGGATGTCAATAATAATAATAACAACAAAACAACAACAAAAATAATAATAATAGTAACAACAACAACAACAATAATAATAATAGTAATAATAAAGTGATGATAATAATGGAAATAACAACAACAACAATAATAATATAATTAATTATGGATTAATTATGCATTTGAAAAAAAAATTAGATATGAATAGCAGGTGTAGTATTTGGGTTCCCCCCATTATTTGTTTGTTTGTTTGTTTGTTTGTTTGTTTGTTTGTTTGTTTATTTTTATTTTTCTTCTTTCTTTAAGAAAGCTTGCAAAAAAGGGTAAACAGGGTAAACTGTTTTAAAATACTGTTGTGCAGCTGAACTTAAAAAGACCACAACATGCAACAAACAGCCCAAATCCCTGCAAATATAGGAGCCACACATTCCTGTCTGTTGTCAGTAGTTTGCTCCAGTAATCTGATCTAAACACTTCCTTACTGAGCATCAACAAACTACACAAAATTTTGTTTATTTCTACCATATTTCTGTACAAATTCAGCCAAAAAATGAAAAAAAAATTATTCATTTCCCAAACAGCTTAATTCTACTAGGATTCCAAGGAGCCTATCCCTAAACAGCTCAGCAGTCCATCGCAGGGCCAACACACACACACACACACACCATTCACATTTACACCTAGGCTCAAATTTACACATTCAGTTTATCTAATGTGCAATG
>JAQMYF010000012.1:45449582-45469873 GCA_030014195.1 Neosilurus mollespiculum | reverse complement strand
ACACACACACAGACACGCACACACACACACACACACACACACACACACACACACACACACGCACACACACGCACACACACACGCACACACACACACACACAAAAGTGAAAGCAGCAATCACAAGGATGTCAGAGAAAATTTCATGGCACATGAAAATGTAAAAAATTTACATCCTGTGTTTGTGTACATCTATTCAGAGGATTCGTATGGATACGCATGGTTGAACAGGTCCTCGGTAATAAATAACAATAAGTACATACACACCTACATGCTCATACATTGACCTTCAGGGATCAATGACCATGATGAAACATACATGGGACAAGGTCTTTGTACATTGACTGTCATAAAAACACAGGCTGAATCTAACGTTTGCATGTAAGTGACAGGATCACAAAAAAGGTGAAGTGAAGCACAGCACTGGCTGCATGGCCACATTCATGTCATTATCATTCAGGTCATCAATTATGTGGCAGAAGTGTGTTGTATAAAATCATGCAGATTCAGGACAAGAGCTTGAGGTAATGTCAGACATCAAACATCAGAATGTGTGGGAAATGAGATCTCCATGGCATGGATGTTAGTCCAGATGGACTGGTTCAACTGTATCAGAATCTCCTGATCTGCTGGGCTTGTTCATGCACAGCATTTTCTAAAGATTACACAGAATGGTAGGGAAAAACAAACCCAATGAGGAGCAGTTCTGTAAACTTGTGTTAATGAGAGAGGGCTGAGGAAAGCCAGAAGAGTTAGACCTGTGAGAAATCTACAGTAACTCAAATCATTACTCTTTCCATCCGTGATAAGCAGAAAAGCATCTCATAGGATATCATACTTTAGAGCAGATTATATGGATTATAACAGAAGACCAAATCAGGTTCCACTCCTGTGATCTATTACTATTATTGTACATCCTCCGCAAGGTTGAGCATGTTGTGCATTCTGAAATGCTTGTAAAGACTGATTATTGCTTGATTCCAGCAGTGAAGAATCATGTGTTTGTGTATAAAAACTGTACATACAGCCAGTTTCTAAACACTGAAAGCTGCAGATATAGCTTTTTAAATCTCTTAAGGACTCATTCTATTTTTCCTGGAAAAAATTTATTGAAATTGAAAAATACAGATTTAGAGACTTTAGAGGAGTATTTTGAGTATAGATTCTCCCTCTTTTTATTGATGATGAAATCTTTGATGAGTTTGTTACTGATAGAAATGTTTATGTGATAAATTTGCTTGTGTTCATAACACTCCTGTCTCTGTCACTGGCTTCGCCTAGCCTGGTTTTTAAAACAGCAACCCTCTGCTGAGCCTGCTGTAATATGACCCTTCCAAAAAACATTCTGTCTTACAGTATTAAAGAATCCCTTAAAAATTCTCTACACCCATATCATCTCCAAAATCCAACCGAGTCTTTCTTATCCAAAGTCCCACCTCTGGTAGAAATTTCATTAAAATCCAAACATAACTTTTTGTGTAATCTTGCTAACATACAACCACATTAACCATGGGTGGAACATCACCTCTTTGGTGAAGGTAATAGTTACTAGTAATAATAGTTTAGCAAAAGCACATGAAAACACACTTCATCCACTATTATGGTAACTACTGCTATAAATTGGCCATAACAATTGTTCCAGCATTAGCTTCAGGAAAAAGGTGGATACTCTGAACGTTCACCATGTTGAGGTGTCCTGTTATAAGCATTCATAAAATCATGCATAGTTATAATCTTTTATAAAGATCAAGTGTTACAAAAGTGTTTGATTCATATGTTAATGCCTTTCATGTCTTCACTGGTAGCAGTCACATACATCCACACAGGTCACATACTGTATCCCAGTCATCCTACAAACGTTTGGTCCACAAAACAAAGCCACACACATCTCCCCTCTACAAACACACACACACACACACACACACACACACACACACACACACACACACAAACACACACACACACACCTATGTTATAAATGTGTTTAAGCACCCTGAGGTTTATGTAACACTATGAGCAGATTACAGCAGCGAAGCCTTGGAAATGTGACTCATTCACTAGCAAGCAAATGTCAAGCTTCTAAGATAGAGCGAGCGAGATGAAGAACTCTAAATCTTGATCAAAATGGATTATATCACCGCTACCTACACTGTAGGATCAAGCTCCAGTTCACCTATACAATAAAGAGTTCAAGACACATTGGCGCCCACATGCAGCAGAAACATACAGGCGGTGATGTAGCCCGCCTACAGCCTGAAACTTGGAGCGCAAATCAATCCACTAAGCAGGCCACACGTTTCTCCCTGAGACACGGAGAAACCTGACGGATGAATGCCATCCTTGTGTAACCTTCGTCTCCTCAGATGAGAACAGCAATTTGCTATTCTTTGTACCTTTTATATACTCAACCCTTACAGATCCCATTTGTTTTATTTTTGCTTTTAAAGATATTAATTAGTTAATTAGTAGAGGGAAAATATAATGATAAATATTTTATCATAATTCCCTGAAAACAATTATCTGATAATAATTAGTCAACTTGTTTACAAATATGTTTAACGGCCAGACTCAGTTAATCTTCACGTAAGAGGAATCCCTTCTGTTGAGAGTTAGAGACTCAAACATATTCAGTAGGATACACACAGTTTATTCAATAGGAAATCTCACTCACTCACTCATTTGCTGAACTGCTTAATTTTACTATAAGGGTCGCAGGGAGGCTGGAGCCCATCTCAGTGAACACTGGGCGAAAGCAGGATACACCCAAACTGCTCGCCAGACTATCGCAAGGCCAACACACACAACTATTCACAATCACCCACACAAGCACAGGAAGAACATGCAAACTCCACACAGAAACAGACCTTCTTCCTGGGTGTCGGACATGCCAAGCACTACATCACCTTGCTGCCCAGGAAGAAATCTAAAAACTTCAAAAGTATGATCAAAGAATCATTTACAGAAATGCACACACACACACACACACACACACGTTAAATATTCAGACCCAGTGGCAGGCCTATCTGAAATTGAAACTTGACACCATGGCCTACAGGGGAGTGCATCCGGGTATCATAACATCTCTCCATCTGTGTCTCACTCAAGCTGTACAACATCCATGTGATCCACACACACACACACACACACACATATGCACACAAAGATGAAGTCCTCATAATTTAACAAAATAATTAAATTCCCTGTGTGTGTGTGTGACTCTGTCAGACATCCCTTTGCTTTGCGCTGGCCTGACTGCTTTTGCTCTGTTCTCTATCCATCCACCCATCTGTCCTTATGGTTTTGTGTGTGTGTGTGTGTGTGTGTGTACAGACAGCCTGCCCCATTATATTACATGATTGTGTTTATCAATCCTTGGATGGAGGGCTGGGGAGAAAAAAGGATGCGGTGTAGCAGATATAGAAACATATTAGGAACAGAAATATCCTTGAATTAAATAAAAAGCAATGATGTCCAGGCGAACTCGTTCGAGCCCAATTGAACAAGTGACATTTGCGCAGTTAGTCCTTGTTTAGTCCTTGAGTAAACCCCCCTGCTGCTTTCGCTTTTCTCTCTTTAGCCCACTGCTTGCTGGTTCTGTTGCTAAAAAAGGACACTCAGCTCCAAAATCAATATCTCCTGATGGCTAAGCGAGAAAGACCAAGGAAAATAGAGGAAAGGAGGGGTTGCAATGAGGTAAAAGGGAGGGACTTGGCTGTCTGAACTTGCTGCAGCAATCTGTGTGTGTCTGTGTGTGTGTGTGTGTGTGTGTGTGTGGTGGTGGGGGGGGGGGGGGGGATATAAAATAAACCAAAGAGAGACAGAGAGAGAGAGAGTGAGAGAGTGAGAGCGAGAGAGAGATAGAGTAGTAGGCAAGAATGGGAAGAGAGTATCGAGGGGGTTGGTTAAGCCCAACGAAGCGAGACAGCAAGATAGCTGTAAGCTAAGCTACACTGTATCTCAGCAGGATGCTGGACTTAATGCTCTGAAGCAGAAATCGTATCCAAGATCAACACACACACACACACACACACACACAGTATGCATACACAGTGTGTGGAATGGTGGAATGGGGTGTGTTCTTTTGTTCAGCATTTTTAATACATGTAGCCAAATTCCATAAAGTGGCTAAAACAGAAAGAGGCATGTGTGTATCATAACAAATCATCTCCTCATTGCACATGAATCTGAGACCACCAGAATGTCAAATCACAGACATGGCTTACGTCACTTCCTTTGTAGCTAAAGGTGTAGCTTTAAGGTTAGTTAAGAGTGTAGCTAAAGGTGTAGCTTCATTGTTAGTTAAGAGTGTAGGTAAAGGTGTAGCTTCATGGTTAGTTAAGAGTGTAGCTAAAGGTGTAGCTTTATTAGTAGTTAAGAGTGTAGCTAAAGGTGTAGCTTTATTAGTAGTTAAGAGTGTAGGTAAAGGTGTAGCTTCATTGTTAGTTAAAAGTGTAGCTAAAGGTCTAACTTGATGGTTAGTTAAGAGTGTAGCTAAAAGTGTAGCTTCATGGTTAATTAAGAGTGTAGCTAAAGGTGCAGCTTCATTGTTAGTTAAAAGTGTAGCTTAAGGTGTAGCTTCATGGCTAGTTAATATGTAGCTAAAGGTGTAGCTTCATTGTTAGTTAAGAGTGTAGGTAAAGGTGTAGCTTCATGGCTAGTTATGAGTTTAGCTAAAGGTGTAGCTTCAAGGTTAATTAAGAGTGTAGCTAAAGGTGTAGCTTCATGGTTAGTTAAGAGTTTAGCTAAAGGTGTAGCTTCAAGGTTAATCAAGAGTGTAGCTAAAGGTGTAGCTTCATGGTTAGTTAAGAGTGTAGCTAAAGGTGTAGCTTCATGGTTAGTTAAGAGTTTAGCTGAAGGTGTAGCTTCAAGGTTAATCAAGAGTGTAGCTAAAGGTGTAGCTTCATGGTTAGTTAAGAGTTTAGCTAAAGGTGTAGCTTCATTAGTAGTTAAGAGTGTAGCTAAAGGTGTAGCTTCATGGTTAGTTAAAAGTGTAGCTAAAGGTGTAGCTTCATGGTTCGTTCGGAGTGTAGCTAAAGATGTAGCTTCATGGTTAGTTACGAGTGTCGCTAAATGTGCAGCTTCATGGTTAGTTAAGAGTGTAGCTAAAGGTGTAGCTTCATGGCTAGTTAAGAGTGTAGCTAAAGGTGTAGCTTCATGGCTAGTTAAGAGTGTAGCTAAAGGTCTAACTTGATGGTTAGTTAAGAGTGTAGCTGAATGTGTAGCTTCGTGGTTAGTTAGGGATGTAGCTAAGTGTGTAGCTAATGATGTAGCTTCTGTTGGTACCACTATGGGGTACAAGGTAGAGGGTAACTATGTGGCAGATTCATAATATTCAAATTTATGCATAATGCTATACCACATTAATTTCCTTATCTGTAAATATATATGTATGTTCAAATTTTTAATCTACTCCTTACTCACTCTCACTCACTCCTTTGCCAAATCGTTTAATCCTACTAGGGTCGCTAGAGCTTATTCATTTGTTCATTTTCTGAAACGCTTAATCCTTATTAACGTGCTGGCACCCATCTCAGCCGACTCCATGTGAGGGCAGAGTACACCCTGTACAGCTCGCCAAGCCATCAACAAAGTGACGAAAATCAGCAATGGACAGTGAGACACATGGCCGGCCTTTGATAACCCATTTAGCTGCACTGGGTGACAGCAGTGACAACCCGTTGATATTGGAGCTTGAACCCCTGACCTTGGGATCAGTAATCCAGCACCCTACCACCAGGCCACCACTGCCAGCTGGAGCTGGAGTCAGAACTGGGCAAAGGCAAGGTATGCCCTGAACAGCTTGGCACATGCACACGCACACACACACACACACACACACAAAACCATTTACATTCACACTCATACCTGTGGGAAATATAGAACAGCCAAATAGCCTAATGTATATGTCTTTGAAATGTGAACTGAAATACGTGGAGGAAACAGCAAGCAATCACAGAAAGAACTTGAAAACTCCACACAGAAACACCGAAGGCCAGGACCTAAACCCAGGATCTTCTTACTGAGAGGCAGACATGCTAACCACAGCACCACTGTGCCACTCCAGTCTTCTCACCCATCACACGACCACCACCAACCAGGGAGGGAGTAGGCACGCACATGCCACCTCCACTTGCAGTGCCTGCCACCTGCCTTTTTTTGAGGTGCTGCGCATGCATATTTTGGGTGTGGTCTAACACACTCAGAGGGAAAGCGATATCCGCCCCCTCGTACGAATGAGCTCGCAGCTGCCCATGACTGGGTGTTGATCGCTGTGAGTGAGAGGGAAGAGAGCGTATGCCATCCCTCCCTCCCGTGAGAGCTCGGCCAATTAGCTACCATGGACTCCCGGTCACAGATGGCTGTGGCATCAACTCGGATTCGAACTTGAGATCTCCAGGTTCATAGTCGCGCACCTTGTCGATGCGCCACTCGGGAGCAAACTTACTTTATACGTACTAAAGGTCTTATGCTAATATTTCTCTCGCACCATTTTTTTATTGCATTTTTGCACCATATTTTCATTTTATTGTACTTACTGGAGCCAATACAACAGACTTTTGTACTAACCATACAATGTTCTGTGTATATTCTTGAATGACAAATGAAGTAGTCTATGTAACTACCCAGCTAACAATTTATGTATTAGCATTGTTGCTGCAAAAAAGTTGCGTTATTTGACTCCCAAAAACTGAGATAAAATGTTACAGGAAATATTTTCAATAAACATCTGAAAAACTTTGTCAGAAGATATTACAGCAACATTAATTTGCAAGGACTGTGCTCATGTGTACTGTAGTTTCCTTTGCAGTACCTGCATGATTTACTAAAAAGGAAACCCCAGTGCGGCTGTGCAGGGTCATTGCTGGGCCTGAATGCGTGCGAAATTTTGTGTGCGATATTTCGGTCTCAAAGCAATGTTGTGCATAAAAGTCGTGAACATTTTGTCAATAAACATTATGGTTAAACATTGTTTCCATGTTCAGATAATGTTTTTTGTGCAGCCAACCAAATTATGATCTTAATGCAACCTTGCAGTGATGTTGCACAACCTTGCGTGTGTGTGCATGTGTATATGTGTGCACTCTCAAAATAGAGTCAGTTAGAAAACACACAGCTGTTGACACACAGATTCCAAAACATCTGCTCCATCCACATGGTGTGTTGTGTCATGGTGATGAATATAGCAACATACAGTGAAAATTCCACACCCAGTGTGCTGACTCTGAAATGCCAATTTTATATACCCTCATAATAATCCACAAATATTTTGGAGTTCATTATTCATAATCCTGAATTCATCATCGCAACAGATTTCATATCAGATCATCAGATATCATAGTGAGATGTAAAAGAGATCTTTATAGCAGATCTTTTATAATTAATACCTCATAAATCTGATAAAAAAATTAAACAATATGCCCTATTATTTCAACTCATCCATCTGTATACGTCACATTATGTGAAACTGGGTTTTTTTTTGTAACATGGGAGTCAAAAAATAAAAGTAGTAATTTTCAGTTTATATTCCCTTTACATGTTAATCTTCCATACTAGATGCAACAAAACTTCTTGCGTACGTTAGGTTTGACAGACATAATGGTATGCATTTTTAAACATCACTTTTTCAAAAACAAATTGAGGCCTGCCCTGTAAAACCTTAAATTTAAACTGCAAATGTTTGTTGCTTCAATATACAGTATATTTTCCAAGGTTTTCCGTAACCCGTAATCTTGCCATAAAATGTCAATGATAACGCTTCCACATGAGTTTGACGGTCATCCTAACATACGCAAGGGGTCATTTGAAATCAATTTCTCTGACAATTAGGCTTGACTGTGAATACAGTTTCCAGCTTTTTGTAATACCTGTTCATATATACTTTTATATATATTATTCATATATAGAACCACTGTTTTTGTGTTCCCAGCTGTTACTCTTGGCACATCTAGGTGTCCAATAGGGACATGTTTGGGATGTTAAATTGATTGAACCTCAGTACTGAGTACTTTTTCAACTTCTATTTCCCCTATAAAGAAAATTGATCAACAAATCTACTTAATACTGCCCATGCTGTCTCTTCATTCAATAGCCAACATTTAATACTTGCAGTTCAGGCAGTACTTACACAAAATCCCTGTTTAGCATATTGTGACTCATCTGCTCCTGTAACCTTTCATCCCTATATAATAGATCCCCCCCCCCACCTGTATTTAAAAACACTTTTAAGTGTGGGGTGCCACAGTGGCATAGCGGTTAGTACGTCAGCCTCACAGCAAGAAGGTCCTGGATTCAAATCCTAGGCTTCAAAGTTTCTGTATGGAATATGCATGTTCTTCTCTTTCTTGGGTTTCCTCTGGGTTCTCCGGTTCCCTCCCACCATCTAAAGACATGCAAATTAGGCTAATTGTTCCAATTTGCCCCTAGGTGTGAGTGTGAATGGTTGTGTGTGTATCTTGGCCCTGCAGTGGTCTGCTGAGATGTTCAGGGTGTACCCCACCTTCACCCAGTGTTGGCTGAGATAGGATTAAGTGATTCAACAAATGATTGGATGAGTGGAGTAGTTTTAAGAGGAAAGATTTAAAGAAAAGTACATTTTATGTAAAGTTCTTTCTTCATAAAAAAGATAATGTACAAAAATATAAAACTACTTTAAATATGTTTGGTGAAAAAAAAAAAGATTTGTAATTGACAAGGAAATGTACAGTTTAATGCCCTTTTTTTTCTGTGAGTGTACTGTAACATCTGTCATTAAACATCTGTGAGCTACAACTAGTCATGATGCTATTATGGGTTCAGACATTATGCCAGTGATCATGACATCATCATTGTATCAGAAATGCTAACTCAACACTGATACATCACTGCTCCATGAACACTGAACTCACATCTCTTCTGTCATTAAGGTTGAATAGAGTGTCATGGAATTCTTTAATACGCCGATGTGCCAACTATGTTTGTGTATATGTTACAGTCAGATTATGAAACCAGTCATTTCGCGAAATTCCTAAAACATTTAGTCATTTTGCGAAATGACTGACTACAAGTTTTAGGAATTTCACGAACTGACTGGTTGGACAATCTGACTGTAACATATACACTGCCATAAACTTAGTCATAAATAAAATGAAACAACACTACCCCCCCTCCCTCACCACCATCCCTCTGCAGTAACAAATGAATAAGTACTTTTTGGAAGACACAATGACGCAGATGATTATATTATATTCTTTTTTGTGGGTTAAAGCTCTAAAGACAAATTTCATATGAGATTAATTTCCGATTGGAGATGGCGTGATTGTGTTAGCAGCGAGTGGCAAATGTCATTCATTCTTACAAGCAAATTGAAACCATTTATGGGAGAGGGTCCGTCACTGATGCATACTAATCCATTGTTTGGTGTCCGTAGTAGCATGCTGATCAGATGTGGAAGAAAATATATTTTTTTTGTGTGTGTTATACTTTATTCATATAGCACAGTGGAGGCTGAGGTTCTGACCAGAGAGCTGTGAGTTGGGGTGCGGGGTTGTTTGTTGTAAAAGCAAATTTATGTCAAAGAAAGAAAGAGAGAGAGAGAGAGAGAGAGAGAGAGAGAGAGAGAGGGAGAGGAAGTCATATTCATATTTTTCCATGCATACTTTACGAATCAGCAGAATGAAGCTTGTCAATGCCACTGCTGCTCTCCTCTTTCCTCATCCATCAGCTCTCCATTCTTCCCTTCTGTAATTTAATAAAGCTTACCCCCCTCTCTTGCTATTTCTCTCTCTCTCTCTCTCTCTCTCTCTCTCTCTCTCTCTCTCTCTCTCTCGGATCAGGGTAACTTCTTGTCTGTCACATTGATGGAATTTGTGGTGTGTTTACCTGTCTGCTTGGATTACACCTCTGTGTGCACAGATGTGGATCAGACCTGTCTCTTTCTTTTTCCCGCTCTCTCTTTGTGTGTGTTATCTCTCATTCTGTGTGCATTCAAGGTTTTTTTTTTTTTTTTGCACTCATTCTAGATGATAGAAAAAAAGGGCCTTGATTGCCCATCTATCATGGAGCCTGTCTCCCCAAGCAAGTGAATGTTTCTGTGTGACGAGTTAAACTCCAGCTGGAACACACAGCAGAATCAGGTTAAAGAGAGCCTAGCTGGTGCATAGTGCAAATTAGGATGTCTTTCAAATCTCAGTGAAGCCAGAACAGGGTCAGAGGATGGCACATGTCTCCTAAAACCAGTCAATCAGTGAGCCGATGAAGTTTGAAGAGGGTGGACAGCACTACCCTCTGAGTGTATTACATAATACTATGACGCAGATCGAACATTCAGTTAAATATATGTGTGTTTAGTGGGCTTGGCAAATCTAGAAAGCATGTGTTAGTGTGTTAGCAGGGGGTATGATTGAGTGTTGGCTGTGGACAGAGAGGAGGCAGGTTGAACCAGCGGGTAACACATGATGGCTCTCACCTGTGCTTAATCACAGTTCATTTATATATACGTCTGTGTGCTCGCAGGAGGCAAGAACTGTGATTAAAGAGAGCTGAAAGCTGTGTGTGTGTGTGTGTGTGTGTGTGTGTGTGTGTGTCTCAGTGAGACATAAATAAAAATAAAAAGAAGGCCACTGAAAAGTGAGACTGCAAAATAAACATCTATTACTAATCTTCATCATCATCTTCTTCTTTTCCTTTTTCATGGTCATCATGTACTTCCCCTTCATCATCATCATCATCATCATCACATCACCACCACCACCCTCATCCTCATCACCATCTTTTTCTTTTTCATGGTCATCATGTACTTCACCTTTTTCATCATCATCATCATCACATCATCATCATCATCTTCTTCTTCTTCTTTTTCATGGTCATTATATACTTCCTCTTCTTCTTCATCATCATCATCATCATCATCATGACATCACCACCACCACCGTCATCATCATCACCATCTTTTTCTTTTTCATGGTCATCATGTACTTCACCTTTTTCATCATCATCATCATCACATCATCATCATCATCATCATCATCTTCTTCTTCTTCTCTTTCTTTTTCTTGGTCATCATGTACTTCCCATTCTTCATCATCATCTACTTCATCATCATCGTCATCATCGTCGTCTTCAGCAGCAGCATCATCACTTTATTCTTCTTCTCTTCTTCTTCTTTTTCATGGTCATCATTTACTTCCCCTTCTTCACCATCATCTACTTCATCATCATCTTCTTCTTCTTCTTCTTTTTCATGGTCATTATATACTTCCCCTTCTTCATCATCATCAAATTAATCATCATCACCATCATCACCATCATAATCATCTTTTTTCTTTATGTTCATATCATCTTTTGCTTTTTCTTCATCACCATTTACTTCATCATCTACTTCTTATTCATCATCATCACCACTACCATCATAATCATCTTTATCTTTTTCTTCATCACCATTTACTTCATCACCCCCATCATTATCTTCTATTTATTTTTCATCATCTACTTTATCATCATCATCTACTTCTTTTTCATCATCATCATCATCATCATCATCATCATCACCACCACGATCATAATCATCTTCTTTTTTTCTTTATCTTCATATCATCTTTTACTTTTTGTTCATCACTATTTACTTCATCATTCTTTTTCTAGAAGGGTAGGTTACTTCATCTTCTTCTTCTTGGCTTTATTTCATTTCTTGTAATATTTCTGCATGTACACATACAGATGTCATAATAAAAAAATTCTTCCAAACTTAAAACGCCACCTCTTGCAAGTTGCTTCTGCTGCAGTTAAGAATGGCCTGAGGCATTAGTAATTGATTTAGGAGCAGACAGAGCAAATTGTTCATTTTTGGAAGAATTCTTCAGATTAAACTAAAGAGAGAGGTGGGGGGGGGGAGTAAATTGAAAAGAAGGAGTAGAACAGAAGTGTGAAAATTTCAGTTATGCTCACAGCTTCTCACCTCAAATCTTGACCATTCCTCATCTTACACACACACACACACACACACACACACACAAGCCCAGACACATGCAGACACATACTGTATATACCCCCAGATCTTACACTGTAGTGGTGCCAACAGAGTAATTAACATATTCTCTATTCCCCTTAGCACTGTGTATCCTAAGTAATCAAAATGCCTGTCCAGAAGTTTGGCCTGAAACCACATCTGTCTTTTCTTCCATTCCTCTCTCCCTGTGACTCACACTTCTTTCTGTAGCATGGGTAATGATAGCATCCTGCTCAGAGTAATTACAGCCCGTCACCTCCCTGTCCTGCCGCCAGCTGGAGAGTGACAGGATAACACTGAACCAAAAATGTTCCCCTCCTGGGAAGCGTGCTTGCGTGCGGGGGTGGCTGCATGAAGGCAGAGTGAAGAAAGTGAGTGTGGCATTGCTGAACAGCAGGATGACATCGTTTGCGAGCATTCTTTATCTGGGGCACACAGGTGTGTGCTCAGTCAGGGATTAGAGTGAAGGGATTAGGATGACTGCAGCTTGAGGAACACTGTAGCGAAATAAAGATAGAGACATGGAGTGACAGAGGGTTTGGGGTTGTTTATAATTGTCCCTTTTTTCATGTGACATTTTTTCATCTTATTGTGCGATTGGGGCCTAATATTTCATGTCAGCATGAGACTCTGGCGAGTTCCATGTTCTGGCATGTGCCGATAGCAAACTACACTGGATTTATTGATTAGTCTCTGTTTTTTTTATTCACCTCTCTTTTTTCTTCTTTCCTCTCTCTCACTGTCACTATGGCTCCACAGCTCTCATCATGTCACGTCTAACCCTAAGCATCAGTCCTGCATTTCAGCTCGACCTCATTAAAAGAAGCGTGGCCGACAAAGACTGATATTTACCCAGCGTGCAACATGAATCCCATATCCCGAATACAGCAAAAGGGACACAATGAGGGGGATAGAGAGAGTAAATAAAGGTCTGAAAGATAAGGGTGCTTATTCATTCTTTAATAACAGTAATCGTCTCTTTCATTTGATGGCCCATGCAGCTGTCTATCCAGTACTGTGTTGTCCTTTGCTAAATGAAGTTTTACCAGAACCAGAGCTATAATATAAAATAAATAAGATAAATCGAAACCTGTACATTTCTTTACAGATTCAAATCAAATGCAGTTTTTAAATTTGAAAGCAACAGGAAATGCAAAACACAGTTTAAATAAAATAAATAAATAAAAAATAGCGCAATGAAGAGAGAGATGTAATCACCATTGCATGATAATCACTGGTTATAGCCAAAATCCACAGATGCGGATGGAAAAATAAAAGCACAGGCCTAAAGAAGCCCACGCACAACCACGCGCGGGCAGACAGCACACGTCAGTCATTGTGTGTTATGCAAAACCGAATTATAAACCCTACGAACAATGGAGCTCGTTTCAGCCAACTGCCAGCCATCACCCACTGCTGTATGGAAATGACGCTTGGCTCTTCAATACAATTGTTGGCCTTTCCATGACAAATAAACCATAAAATGTCAACCAGAAAAGGAGCGGGATGGCCCGCTCCAGTAGACGTGGCTTTGCAAGAAACTGGTTTGTGGGAACTGGTTCGGAAACAGCCGCGAGAGATTCTATCAATAACCCCGTTCCCTTGCACTGTGCATTTAGGCTTCGTAATTTCCCATCAAGACCACCTGCGCTCTCTCCCTCCCTCTCCATTGTCTTTTATTATTAGATTCTGTCATAAGCCACAGCTCACAGCTCATCCTGCACCCTTGCTTTTTCTCTGATTTCCTTTGCTCGTCTGGCGCGTGTGTATGTATCTGCATTTGCGTACGGGCATCATCGGTGTCTGAGGTCGTTTTTCAGAGTCGGTTTTGGCTAGGAAGGATAACACCTGGATCCTCAGGGCTGTAGTGTGAAGCAGTGGGCTAATTACAGAGCAAAATTTCAAGTCCAGACATAGGGTGTCTGGGCCAAGGCTATGACATCTCACACACTGACAGACACATCAGCAAGAGAGATCTATACTGCATACTCACTCACTCATTTGACAAACTGCTTAATCCTACTAGGGTCGTGGGAAGGATGGCGCCTATCTCAGTCGACACTGGGTGAAGGTGGGATACACCCGGTACAGCTCGCTAGACCATTGCAGGGCAACACACACACAACCATTCACACTCACACCTAGGGGCAATATGGAACAGTAAGCCTAATGTGCATGTCTCTTGCATGTCTCTTGCCTGCATGGGGAAACCCATGCAGGCACAGGAAGACCATGCAAACTCCACAAAGAAACACCGCAGCCTGGGACTCGAGCCCAGGACCTTCTTGCTAACCACTACACAACATGTTAACCACTACACGACTATGCCACCCCATACTGCATACTTCTACATTAAGAAGGAAAAATGAGTTCTTCAGGCAGATTTGTGTAATTTAAACCATAATATTCAGTCCTTTTTATTTATTTCATGTTTTCATTGTATCTATTTTTGAGAACTCACAGGATGTTTTGCAGTTGTTTTGGTAGGGAGCTCTAGCTGGGATGTTGTTGCTTGGCTTGTGCAATTATAGCTGCACTTAGGGTCATTCATTCATTCATTACCTGATCCGCTTAATCCTAATTAGGGTCACGGGGAGGCTGGCGCCCATCTCAGCCGACTCCGGACGAGGGCAGAGTACACCCTGAACAGTTCACCAGGCCATCGCAGGGCAGAAACATGCTGACAGCAACCCAGTGGCCTACTCTTTATGAATGACAGCAATGTTTTTTTTGACATGCCTCTCACCACAGCCAGTGAGAAACATGGCTGGCCTTTGATAACCCAGTTATCTGCACTGGCGGGAGAGCAGTGACAACCTGGTGATAGTGGGGCTTGAACCTCTCTTGAGGTCACATACTGTAATATTCAATCATTTCCCTCAATAAATAAATGTTGAAGTATATTATTTTTTGACTCATTTGTCTTTATCCACTTTAAGACCTGTGTAAAAATCCCATGATGTTTAAATCACATTTATGCAGAAATACAGAAAGTTTAATAGGGTTCACAAACATTAAAGCACCACTGCATTTTAAGTAGTTGTACATGTTAAAGGTGCAGAAAGAAAAGAAGCTGTAGCCCCATTTTTAAAATTCTGACCTCAGTTTTGAACTAATATACAGTTTTACATAGCCATATAGGGCACGGTGGTGTAGTGGTTACCACGTCCGCCTCACTCCAAGAAGGTCTTGGGTTCCAGCCCCATGCCCAGTGAGGGTATTTTTGTACGGAGTTTTCATGTTCTCTCTGTGTTTGCATGGATTTCCTCCGGGTACTCCAGTTTCCTTCCAGATCCAAATACATGCACATTAGGCTAATTCGATGCTTCATATTGCCCCTTAGTGTGAGTACACATATGGGTGAATGGTTGTTTGTGTTTTGGCTCTGTGATGGACTGATGAGCCTTTTAGAATGACCTCCGCCTTCACCCAGAGGTGGCTGAGATAGGCTCCAGCCTCCTAGTGACCCTAATAAAGTATAAAGCAGTTTATAAATGGAGATGATGAATTTTAGGGAAAAAATGTGTCACTAAGCTGAAATTCCTTATAATGGTGCTCTATATAAAAAAACTATAAAATGTCTCATGAACATAAAATCCTTTAACACCAAAATGAAAAGGTGAAAAAATATAATCCAATAAATCAATAAAAAAGTGTGAGAGCTACACTGTGATTAACACGGTAGCTGTGCTGTAAAATACTGTGTGCATTAGGTCTTATGTCATCATTGTAGAGTAATGGATTTGCCCTGGGTTCCCCCGCTCAATGCAAATATATCAGACTGGTTTGAAATTTATTTGCCCCTCTATTGTGCAAATTTCCATTATAGATGTAGATAAGAGGTTCAGATAAGAACAGCAGAAAGCTTTGGCCTTCAGGTAGAGACAAATTATTCACTTTGTTCTAAATAAATTATGAGAAAGAAAATGAGAGAGAGAGAGAGAGAGAGAGAGAGAGAGACCAGGATCAATCCGTGTGGATTTACTGGTCACTGGTTGTCTTATTAAAAATGTTTCTTACATAGTTTATTTCTATATATCTGAGCTATTTTTTAATGAATATATCAAAATATATTCCTCCAAGGATCAATATGGAAAGTTTATCCTTGTCACTGAGAAGGCTGAGAACCTCCTATACAGACGCTGGCACTGAAAACTGGGTAATTACCCACAATGATGAACTGTTTAATGATCAGATGTGCTGCATTGTTAGTGACAGCAGTGAAGCAAGGAAGTTTTGGGTTTGTCATTCCAGCACACAGCAGTGGTCCGTTCGTGTTCCAACACTGCGCCTGGTTTATGATAATGGAGAGACATGCAGATCACCTGGGGAAAGATAATGCATGGTAATTCAGCTGGGTAAAACAATAAACACACACACGCACTCACGCACGCACGCACGCGCACACACACACACACACACACACACACACACACACACACACACACACACGTAAAATCATGCTTCAAGGTGGAATTAACATAACACAACAGGGGGGGAGTGGTAATCTACATGAATCTCCCTCATGATGACTTCATTAGTTGGAGGCTAGAATATCAGATGCCAACACTTCCCACAGCAACACACCAACGTGACCTCTGTGGCAACAAAAGCAGAATGCTGATCACCCAGTAAAATAAATTAGTCAAAATATGAGTAGGACGTAAAGTAAAAAAGGACGTTTCTTAACTGTTCAATCAACATCATACATCATAGTCCAGCTAATACTTAGCATCTCCTAGTAATGCTTCAATCCAACTACAATTCTTATATTATATCCTATTGAACTATTGATGTCTTTGGGTCACAGGTGTTCTGTGAATGCCTGCTGCCTCTGAATGTTTGGAATCTGAAGCTTTAGGGGTGTGTTTAGAATTTCTCAAGAAAAGTGATGGATAGAGCACCTTTTTGTGTTGATATGGAATAAAAACAGCTCACATATTGCATACACTGTAACTGTAATAGCATTCTTAGCAGTTCATGTTCAAGCCATCTAACTAACGTAGCTTGCTAACTGCTCACTCTCTCACACATTTGCCGAACCGATTATTTGTATAAGGGTCATGGAGAGGATGGCGCCTATCTCTCCATGGTGAACTCGAGGTACACTCTGAACAGCTCACCATACCATTGCAGTGCCAACACACATACACACACACACACATACACACACACACACACACACACACACACACACACACACACACACACACACACACACACACACACACAAACACACACAACCACTCATACCTTTGGCCAATTTGGAACAGCCAGGTAGCCTAATGTGCATGACTTTAAACCCTGGGAGGAAAGTGAAGTACCTGGAGGAAACATACAAACTCCACACAGTAACGCCCAAGCCCAGGACTCGAACCCAGGACCTTCTTGCTGTGAGGCGGACATGCTAATCACTAAGACGCTGTGCCGCCCAGCTTGCTAACTAGATTAGATATAAAGTACTAATTTATGCCACTCCTTGAATCGCCACCTTATCATGGTGGAGTGTCCTAATGATCCTGGGAGCTATGTAGTCAGGGGCATTATACCCCCTGGTATTATGACCCTGGTAGGGTCACCCAAGGCAAGCAGGTCTTAGGTGAAGGTCCAGACTAAGTGCGGTTCAGAAGACCCCTATGAGAGAAAAGAATGCAAGGACTCAGAAGGTGTGTTCTAAGGGCAAATGGAACAATTTTCATCTTTCAAATCACAGAACTACACACGTGTGCTGATGCTGAGTTTACCGCTGTCAAGTCCAGTGTTTCTTCAGCCATCACATTCATTTCATCCTATTCCACAGTGAGCTCCAAGTGAATATTTGACCACAGGTCCAGTGATGGCTTGGTTTAGAACAACATACTGTTCCAAGACAATCTTGATTCACTAACCTTCTGCTGTAGTAATGTTCCAGGTCTCATCAGACTCATTAGACTGTGTGAGGCTGTTCGAGGAATTAGGCAACCAAAGCAACAAGGCATGGGACTGACTGTCTGCTACCATCACACAGATAGCAGTGAAATGTCAACACGCATGATCAGCTGCTCTCTCACCACTCGCTTACAGACAGATGCTCACGCTCTGTCATACACACACTTGAACTCACCCCTCTCCCTCACCCACCCACACACACACACACACACACACACACACACACACACACACACACACACACAGGTTCACCTCTAACTCTGGGTACTCACTGAAAACAGATTGCTGTGCAATTTAGCCAGACTGCGACAATGTTCAGGGTTTTAATTAGTTGCGATAGCTAAAGCAATGTTTATGCACAAGAATGGAAACAAACGTGCTCTCTCTCTGTCTCTGTCTCTCTCTGGTCTGTTTTTTAAGGCTGTCTTATGTGTACATAGCAAAATCTCATACTAATATCCTAAAATAATACTGTACTAACACATGAACACATTGTTAAGCCTTTGTTATAGTCCTGTAATACTGTCATGCATCATATTCACACTTTCATTAAGACTAATGCATGACTCATTTCTCTCTATCTTTTGCACACTGAGTGACTCAGCTGAGGTGCTGCACTTTTTATTCATACTAGCCAAGTCAACAGGGTTTTTATTGCCATTCATTAATATGACATATATTTGGGTAAAATGCCACATTTTTCAGGAATATGGTTTAACTGTGTTAATGGTAGGAGTGAACTAGCCATAATGGATTATTTCCATATTGGGTCCCACATCCTCACCCATTCTGTACCATTTAAAGGTCAACCGTAGACCTTTGCATTGGCTCCCTATGCCTGGGTCTCAGGCTGAGGTCATCTGTACTCTTTGACCCCCCTAATGGCTGGCATGGCCGTAGGTATGTATTTCTCTCCTTTGTAGAATGTGATGAGAATGGAACATTGTGAAGGTTTGCTTTAATTATTTGCAGGACATGAAGTTGTTATCAGGTTTTCTTGGCTTGGGAAGAGGTGTGATGGGTTTAGGTGAGATTCCTTTATGATTGAACAAAAAGAAACTTGTTTTTCTCCTCAGTTGTGCTGTTGATGTGAAGTCTTTTTTGTTGTTTTTCTGACACTGGGAGATTATTGTTCTTGAACCTGTTAGCAGTAAAACTCACGAGAGAGCTGAGGCTGTGTCCTTCATGTCACTTTCCTGATTGTGGGCAAGATTTCTAAACTAGTGAGTGCAAAAAATTTTAATATTAAGATCAGTAAATTAATTCCTCGGTCTCACATAGTCAGAATGTCTTCACAATAGGCAACGGTAGATAATTATTTTGCCTTCTAAAGGTAGGTAGGTATTCCTGTAGGTATTCCGGGCACTTCCATTGGAATACTTTACAGGCAGTTACTTCCACCCTAAATTCACCAAGGAAAAGAATTAGGGCAAAGATGGAAAGGCGATCCAGATGTCCGGGGAATAACCTTCTGCCACACCGCTTCTCAGCAGAAAGTTCAACGGATGCAATGTGCACATTCAGCTGTTTTATTAAAAGTCTTTTGCCGATAAATCCAAAACACAATCCAGAATCATAAACTTGAGACAAACAGAGGTAGACCGATGACACAAACCACACAGCAGAGATTACCCAGAGAACAGAGTAAAACAAAGACAGAGTTCATACGCGGAATCACGATATCAGAGGCAAAGTAACAAGGTGAAATTAAAAAAACCCTGGATTATACACATGAATGGCAAGCAGTAAACAGAAGAGAACCACAGAACAATATTTCACAATGAGCAATGGCAAACTGAGTCCATATAAATAATGTGGTATGTAATCAGGTGTGAGTACAAACAGGTGCGCTACTAGTCATGTGATGCATGTTTCAGTAGTCAGGTGGCGTCCTCAGTGTAATAGTCAGTTAAAATGCGTTTCCATTTCCATTCCATTTTGTCATTAATAGTTGTCTGGCTTTGTATTTGTAAGTGCAGGTTAAAGCAAACCCCATGCATCATGTGAAAGGAGTCTTTGTGTATACATGTTTTGTAGATGAATGCTGGGTGTAATTACTCTTATTGTTTGTGTTTTGAATGTTATAGACTGCACTAACAGTAGTGTGCAGTGAAGATTATACACCAATTTGTCTAAAAGGGCAAATTTGTCTAAAAAATAAATAAATAAATAAATAAATAAATAAATAAATAAATAAATAAATAAATAAATAAATAAATACGGACAATCGACTCAAGAGCTTATATATATATATATATAATACATTACTTCTCTATAATTTTTTGGTGAAAATGTATTGAACAATGCTATTGTAGGCAGTGAGAACCAAAAAAAAAAAAAAAAAACATTATTCCGACAAGTATATTGAGGTAAAAGTGTGGCT
>JAQMYF010000012.1:45394822-45406249 GCA_030014195.1 Neosilurus mollespiculum | reverse complement strand
CCCCCCCCCCCCCCCCCCCCCCCCCCCCCCCCCCCCCCCCCCCCCCCCCCCCCCCCCCCCCCCCCCCCCCCCAAAGCTCTTGTTTTTAAACAGCTTGATCTTTAAAGGAAATGAACATTCCACACTTTTCTTCCTTTCTGCAAGACAAAACAATTTACAAATTACAGCTTTGTTACACACCGATCAGCCATAACATTAGCAATTAGGTCAGACACATACACAGAAAGCTGCAATGCACTGTGTGTGCTGTCTCCTTTCTATCATAACCAATATTAACAGTTTCAGCAGTTTGTGCTACAGTAGCTCTTGTGTGGGATCAGACCAGATGTACCAGCCTTTGTTCCCCATGCATATCAGTGAGCCTTGGGCACCCATTACACAATTGCCAGTTCACTGGTTGTCCTTCTTTGGACCACCTTATGAAGGTACTTATGCCACTACAATGAGATACTCAATGTTATTCACTTCATCTATCAGTGGTCCTAAAGTTTTTGATGTTATTGCTGATCAGTATAATCTGTAACCTAGATTAAAGACTATGTGTGTTCTAGGGTGTGTGTGTCTACCTAAATACAAAATGCAGCATTAAGTGGAAGTTTAGGGAAGACATTTTTCAACTTCCTCACAGTTATCAGTAACCGCATCGGTTGCAGCATCAGCACCTTGGAGCATCAGACTGATGAATCAGCAAAAAGGCCTCCATCATGCTGCCGCCGACATGGCGAAGACCCCTCCCTGCTGCAGGGGAACACCACATGTCAGAAGAGCTGCAGTGGTGCACTCACAAGCTCTGAGAAAGAGATAAAGATAGAAAGATTCTGAACATTCTCCCATGGTGGAAAACTTACTGTGTCTCAGTTTTCAGACTCCCATCAGTACATTTCCTTACTGTTCACTATGCGCATGATATACTTACTTGCACAGTGCATGAATTTCGACAGGGTAGTGTTGTCTAAAACTGAATATGACAAGTCATGCACTTACTGGAATTTATGAAATAATCCACTAAATTCTTTTTTCATCACCTCTTAAAAATTAACGCATATGTTTTTTGACTGGAAATGACATTACCATCAGTATCCACACCATGTAACTGGCTGCATAATAGGCTGGTCATCCTTCCCCTTCTGTTACACAGCCAGAATGGAAGTATTGAGAGAAATACATGTGCAGCATTGCACACTCAACATTTTGATCACACCATCCCGATACTTGCCATACTCTTTCCACTCTAATGCTGTCAAAATAGCAAATACCCAAGTACACAAACTGACACACTATTACAATCACAAAGCATTGACACCTGGAGGCATGGTAGTATAGTGATAAGCACATCCGTCTTACAGCAAGAAGGTCCTGGGTTTGAGTCCTGGGCTCAGGTATTTCTGTGTGTTCATGTTCTCGCCATGCTTACATGGGTTTCCTCTGGGTGTTCAGGTTTTCTTTCACAGTCTATGGACATGTACATTAGACTAATTGGCTGTTCCAAATTGACCCTGAGTGTGAATGGTTGTGCGTTGCCTTGCGATAGATTGGCAAGCTATTCAGGGTGTACCCCGCCTTTGCGGATGTTAGCTGAGATGGCCACCAGCTTTCTCATGACCCAAATAAGATTAATTTAATAGATTTTGCTCAGTTCAGCGAATGAGTGAATAAGCATTGACACTGGAGACTTGGAGAAATGAGTCTGCATTAAACAATTAGACATTCTGGTCGTTTTCATAGTTTTAGTAGGCATGATTTATGTCCGGTTGTGCCCATCTTCTCTCCAGACCAGGTGTACCCTAAAGGACACTTCATTTTTTTTTTTTTTTTTTTTTTTTACATTGTTTTCCATCACTCACCTGTAAGAGGTGCTCACCACGTCCATGTTGTCCTCAGAATAGTAATGGTTAAGGGTTAACTCCATTATATCCCCACAACTTAAATTCATTACTGGATATAGTTTATAGTCATACGCAGGAATGATTAGACAGTATGCCTAAAAATAATATTTAAAATCAGTATAGTAATAGCCTCATGTGGAGTGTCCACCATACTAAGTTTTTTTTCTATAGAAATTGTTAACGAATATGGTTATTTATAAAATTGTTCATGTATTTAACAATTTCAAAGCCACTTTTATAGAAAATGAATCATAACTTGTGAGCAAACCCATTTGAGAATGCAACAGCACAGCAGTGGTATAAAGTAAAGTTTGAAGAAGCTCCTGCAAAACAAGATGGTTCTCAAACACTCGTCTTGATTTCAAAATATTCTAGTCAGTTTTCTCCATTTTGAAGGATAATAATGAATCACTATGTTAATAGAGAAATCATGCGATGGCTATAACCTTGTGATGTACACATCCCCTTGGTCTTGACCTTTAGTGATATTTCGCCATGGTTCACAGCATTTGCTTGGTGCAGCTCTTAGAACCCCTGACTACTACATTATCAGACTCACCCAAATCCCCCCAGCCACTTAATTATATGAGCGATCCACACGCTGCACTCTTCTATCACTGTCACTCACAAGGTGACAATAAATTTAAATAACCTACTGGGAAATTATATGCATGTCATAATATCCAATGGCATCATTATGGTGCTTGTTAAAATTCAGACCTGTGTCACTCTATATGTTTCAGATAATAGTGAGTTATTCATCATTAATATTTCTATCTTCTATTAAAAGGTACCTCTAAACCATTTAATACTCCTTTTTTTAATAATAAGGAATAGATGTGATACAGCCTACTGTATTGAAGGGACATGAGTGTGTACTGTTTTTATTCAAGCTGTTCCAATAATCACAGGCAGAAAAGGTTAATGCAGGCAAATCCATAATCATAATCCAGACAGCCTGTCAGAACCCTGAAAATAGCAGAAATTAGACCTAAAGAAACAAAGCCACTATAAAACAAGCTTCAGAATGAGTCTGCAAAGAAAAACTACAAAACACAACACACAGGAAAACAGCATAAAACAGACAAACTGCACCATGGTGTGAGTGATGACCAGAGTAAAACAAAAAACCAGGAAACAAACTATGTACCTTCGTTTAATGTCACATATTACACACATGTTTATACAGGGGCATGATATCCGCGATCTTCATGATTTGAGCGAATTGTGATGATGTGGGGGGTCGTTAGATTAAATCATGGGGATGTTGAGGGAACTTGGTGGATTCGTGATGATGTCATGGGGGCAGACATGGCGTTATGGTAAGAAAAACAGCTTTGGGAGCGAAAGCTTGCTGGTTTGATTCCTGAACCAACAGGAAAAATGTGTGGCAATAGGGGAGTGAGCTGAAGTGCCCTTGAGCAAAGCACCTAACCCCCAACTGCTCTCCGGGCACTTCTCCAAGTGTGTGTATGCTCACTGTTTCTGTGTGCTCATTTTGTATGGGTTAAATGCAATTCAAAGGTTCCCCTGCGGAATTAATACAGTATAAATAAATAAATAAAAAAAAAAATTAAGTCTCACTAATCATGGCAAAACTTTTGACTGTCAAAAATGTTGCCACAATTATTATGATGTAATATGATTTGATTCCAATCATGATAGAATGTGAGAAGCACAGTAGAGCTTAACAGAGAGTAACAGACAACAGACCTTGATGTGCCATCATAGGGGATCTTGATGAACATGGAAACATGAAGTTTCATGTTTTGGATGCACCCTGCCTCCTTTTTATACTCCAATCGTGCTCAAAATATGGTCATAAATCGTGGAGCGCCACGCTTTTTTGAATCATGGAGATTGCGGCCATTGTGCCCCAGTGTAAACCCAGGGTAAAGAGAGTCATGTACTATTTAGAGCAGGGTGTAAATAACGGGTTGGGAATTTTGTGGTTGCAGCTGTTCTGTATATTATGGATTGTAAGAAATCCTAAAGCCCCAGTCACATATTGAAGATTTAGCCAACCTATGCTGATGTATGAGAAATTTGGCGAATATGCTGGTGTACGTCGAATAAGTTATGGGTAAGTTTTGCATAAGTTACAGCACTCAAAGTCGTAGTATGGCGAGGTCATGGGAATATTTTGTGCATGCACAACATTTTTGAGGTACCCTAGCATATGGCTCATACGTTCTGCATGCACTGGCCATAAGTTGTAGGTAAGTTATGCGATCATACACACACATTATTAAGTTCACTAATAAGTTGAATATAAGTTAAATATAAAGTCTACCATACTTTGAACCTGCATATCAGTTATACCAACAAATGTCTAGCATGTTGGCAGCCTTCGCAATTTATGACCAACAATAATCTAACTTATTCAACAGTGTATCCCCAATGATTGATCACGTGATAAAAGGCTGCTGTTTGCTGATTCAAATCAGATCCGCAATAGACATCGCAGTATCAACATTAACGTCATGCCAAACAAATCATAGTCCAGCGACTTTGTAAAATCTCACAGCAGCAGCATATTCACTATCATTAATAGGAGCAAACAAAAATTGTCTCACTATATGTTAATGTCTATTTCAGTGGCCGCCATTTAATGTCCTCACGTGGCGTACAGCAGTTATTCCATTATCCTGAATATGAAACACAACTGCATTAGTTCAGGGTTTGATATAAATATATATATTTTTTTTTAAAATAAGAGCTCATTAAATTATTTCTTTCACCTGGTTATTATGATTTCTGCTCCTGAACTTCACTGCACAGCGTCTCCATATCAGGGCTGTGAGAGAGGTGCGATGTATACTTTTGATGTAGTTCATGATGAAAAAAACTGCTGACACAAGTATGTGGATCCAAAGATTGACTGGACTTCAAATGCATACTTTTTCATGTTTATATAAGTGCCGGGAATGGCACTCCATGTATCGAACATAAAGAGGGGAAGTGAAACAACTTACCTTTCTGTACATCTCTGGCAAACAATGTCATCTTGCACCCAAATGCCAAAACCTCCTCCAGCATCTGCGAGGCTGTGCTTCCTTTCCCTTTTGCATTCCAGAAAAGTTTTTAAGTGCCCCAGACATAGCAAACCGTTTCAGCACCGGACAGCCACCGGACTTTGTCATGCAGCCAAAGATCGCAATACTTCATTCCATAATGAACAGAACTTTATTCTGGAAATGTCTTTCAGTGTTTGATTTTTATTTCTAATTTAAATCTTTCTAATATAATTTCCAATTCTAATTTCCCACCACACATTAAGCATGCCAGTAAACTAGTTTTGTCAGCAGTGAAAGCAAATGAATCTGTCCACGATGCATTCAACTTTCCTTTTTTTCAGACTTTTTTTCTTTGTATTCCAGTGCTAGCTTACCAGGGGTCAAAAGGAGTCACTTGTCTGGCGGCAACATTAGCCATGGGAGCCACAGCAGAGGGATAATGTGCCGCATGCGGCACCGTAGCCGCGGGTTGCCCAACTCTGCCCTAAACACTGCCAACATGCTAGGCATTCGGTGGTATAAGTTATATGTTGGTTTAAATTATGCTAGACATCATATTCAACTTATGTGTAACCTACAAATAACATGTGTGAACAATTGCATAACTTACCTACAACTTATGGCAACTTATCTACAACTTATAGTCAGCCTATGTGTAATGTATGAGCCATATGCTAGCATACCTCAAAAATTTTGTGCATGCACAAAATTATTCCATGACCTCGGCGTACTATGACTTATACCAGCGTGCTGTTAACTTACACAAAACCATAACTTATTCCACGTACACCAGCATATCCGCCAAATTTCTTATACATCGGCATACACTGGCTAAATCGTCAATATGTGACTGGGGCTTTAATTTCTCACCAAATATTAAACATGCTGGTAAATCAGTTTTGTCAGCAGTGAAAGCAAAATAATCTGACCACGATGCATTCAATATTCTTTTTTCCTCAGAAACTTTTTCTCTTCGTAGATTTATACATTGCTTGCTTACTGGTGGTCAAAATGAGTCATTTGTCTGGCAGCAATATAAGCCACGGGAACCACAGCAGAGGGATGAAAAAGCCACATGAGGCTCCGTAGCCTCAGGTTACCAACCTCTGCCCTAAACGCTGCCAATATGGCCATAATACACTAGCTGTGAGTAAGAAAGACATTCAGTAAATGTTTTGTGGTCGTCTGGAACACATCAGGTACGTCTACATACATTGTTCAAGGTATGCTAGAGTTTTATGGAAATTTGTCATACGTATAATGTGAGAGGGGCTTTAATGAACACTGCAATTTCAATTAAAATAGCAACGGTCTCAGCAGGAACACTGTTGTGTTAGTGTTCAGGCAGACATTTAAGAAGCCAAACATTTCAATTTTGTTAGTTCAGTATAGACACATGAATGCAATTCATTAGTGTTCTATTTAAGATAAGAGATAGCTGTTAGATAGTCAAGTAAACAGTGTACTGTCTAAAAATATAGCACAGAATGCTTGAGTCTAAATAGTAACAGGTGCTTAATTGGAATAAATATTCATCCATTTATTTATCATCGAAACCACTTAATACTAATTAAGATCACAGGGAGGCTGGCGCCCATCTCAGCTGACTCTGGGCAAGGACGGGGTACACCCACACAAGTACAGGGAGAACACGCAAACTCCATTCAGAAACGCCTGAACCCAGGCCTTCTTGCTGTGAGCCAGACGTGTTAACCACTGCGCCACCGTGCCGCCTTATTTAAATAAATATGTGAAGAAAACTCTTACAAAATACAAGGAGACACAGAAGGGGCTGATATTAGCTCCAGAAAGGCAAGACACTATCATTGTTATTTTGTACAAGTGGTGTAGGGGTTAGCATGTCCGCCTCACAGCAAAAAGGTCCTGGGTTTGAGTCCCGGGTTTGGCGAGGGTGTTTCTGTGAGTTTGCATGTTGCTCCCTGTGCTTGCGTGGGTTTCCGCCAGGTACTCAATTTTCCTCCCACAGCCCAAAGACATGCACATTAGGCTAATAAGCTGTTCCAAATTGACCCCAGGACTGTGAGTGTGAATGGTTGTGTGTTGGCCCTGCGATGGCTTGCCAAGCTGTTTAGGGTGTACCCTGCATTCACCCAGAGATGGGTGAGATAGGCTTCAGCCTCCCTGTGACTCTATTAAGATAAAGCACTTTGGCAAATGAATAAAGGAATGAATGAATGACAATGTTGTTAAAATAAATGCCCAAATGACATTTAAAACACAGCTGGGAATCTTTTTACCTCCAGGTTGCCATCAAGTAGCTGATGGCTCAATAGCTTTCAGCATTCATTTTCTCCTTCACTTAGAAGAAAAGGCATGACATGCTGTCATATGTTGAAAAAAGTTCACTGAAACCAGTATAGCAGAACCCCATTGGAAAAGGCAATATTCAGAAATGAGAGACAGGCAGATGGTCAGGCACTCATCAAACATCCAGAAAGAAAAAAAAATAAACCCAGTAAATTTGAAGCAAGTTCTGGTCGAAACACTAATCAGGGTAATCTGAGTACAAAAACTTGGACTCATCACCTACATAATGCTGGCACAACACTGCACAGTAACACTTAGAGTCCTGGTTATATAAAGTAATTAGTCTGATTGCAAAGAGGTGAGGAAACTTTGAGCAAGGACAGGTGTTGCACTGGAGGTCATTTGATGCAGCTGGTGAATTGTTATAAATGATTATATTCTGCTTTGGAAGTTTCAGATACAGTTGTGGCTTCTATGATTGAATCTGCACTTTTACACAGCATTCGGCAAATGTACTTATCTATAGTGAGCTAAAGAAATGGTATATAGTCTAGATTAAAAACATATCATGATAGTACAAATAGGTTAAAGCCTGTGAATATCTATGAGCTACAGCTTATAAATTAGTACAGTTGGTACAGTTAACAAATAGAGCAAGTCATGGTTTATAAATGTAACACTCATTTCTATGCTTGTTGAAGAGGTACATAGATCTTCAGTCCTTTTTTTTTTTTTTTTAACACCGCCAGTGACTCAGCTGTTTGGAAAGATGAAATCTCTTCCAACAGCAGTGTGCCAGGACAGAAAAGAGTTTTAATGAATGTCATCCTTGTATTTAAGGGATGGTAGGTCAAGTTGAGCTGTGCTGAAGTCTTGAAAGGGATTAGAGACATACGGTACATGGAGATGAAGTTATTCATTTGGGTTTGGAGCTTTTTAAATGTATCTGAAAAATAGTCTGCAGTTTAAATCAGTTTAAAATATTACTGACTACCAGGCAGATTCAAAGTTTATCATTATTATTATTATTATTTATTATTTATTATTATTATTATTATTATTATTATTATTATTATTATTATTATTATTATTATTATTATTATTATTATTATTATTGGGCAGTGGTGGCCTAGTGGTAGGGTGCTGGATTACTGATCCCAAGGTCGGGGGTTCAAGACCCACTATCAACTGGTTGTGACTGCTGTGCAACCCGTTGATAGTGTGCCTGACCTGTGCATCTGACTGGGTTATCAAATGCCGGCCATGTCTCACACTGTCTGTGGTGTAAAAGAACCACTGCTGATTTTCGTCAAGAGTAGGCTGCACAGCCGTCAGCGTGTTTCTGCCCTGTGATGGCCTGGCGAGCTGTCCAGGGTATACTCTGCACTCGGCCAGAGTCGGCTGAGATGGGCGCCAGCCTCCCCGCAACCCTAATTACGATTAAGCGGTTCAGAAAATGGATGAATGAATCTATTATTATTATTATTATTATTATTATTATTTTATTTTATTTATTTTTTTTTTATGAGAAGTCTTTCATAGTTAATTTGCAATTCTGGTTCTTGACCAAACTTTCAGTTTTAACCCCTGAATTAAGATCTGCTGTACAGTCATCCTGAATTAGTAATGGGAAGTCTGATTCTTTTAACTCACTCGATTCTTTTGGTTCGTTCGACTGTAGCAAATCGATTAATATCGATTCATTTGATTCACCAAAAATAAATAAATACTGCCAGGCTCAAACCCGCATCACCAGGTTGCAAGACATACTATTTACTCTGCCTTATGAAGAGGTATCACACTGAATAGTTAAATGTTCGATTTCTCTTTTCCATTTTTTTTTATATCTATGAATGATCTAGTTTGCAAATTACAAAACATAATAAAGATTTTCAAGTAGTAGGTTATTCAGTGGGTTAGCAGTTCACTGAACGATAGCGAGTTAATGGTTCACTGAACGATTCAACAAGTCAGTGGTTCACTGAGTGATTCATGCAATTCGCATACGATTCAGCAAGTTAGCAGTTCACTGAGCGATTCAGCGAGATATCATTTCACTGAGTGATTCAGTGAGTTAATGGTTCACTGGGCGATTCAGCGAGTTAGGGGTTTACTGAGCGATTCAATGGTTCACTAGATCAGAGATCTTGCTGTAGAGACTTCCTGCTGCACAGTGCGTCGCACAACACCTCCGCCTCGACCTGCTTTGAGACTTAATGAGTGATTCCAAATACTTTATATGATAATACACAGTTATATTAGCAAAGTGCTGGTTAATTAATTCGGTTGCTTTTGCAAATCGATTCAACTGTTTTTAAATGTAGGAATTGTAGGAATTGAGTCTCAAGGTGTTGTCTGTATTGACCTGGAGTCTTGAGTGCCTTTTGTTTTTTTGAAGCCAGCCCCTAGTTTATCTCTGTGATACCGCACTTCATTTTTTATTCCATGGTTTCTTGGTTCCTCTGGGTACTCTGGTTTCTTCCACAGTTCTGTCACATGCAGTTTAGGTAACTCTGGGTTTACACTGGGGCCACGATATCCATGATCTCTCTCGTGCTTTTCCAAGTTCATCAAGATCCTCTACAATGGTGCATGAAAGTCTGTTAAGATCTGTTAAGCTCTACTACAATTCCCACATTCTATCACAATTGGTGTCAAATCGTAATAAATCATAATAATCGTGGCAAAATTTTTGACAGTCAAAAACGATCATTACGATTTCACTAAGTTCCCTCAAGATCATCACTTTTGATCCCACAACCCCCCATGCTCAGCATGATTCTCTCAAATCATGGAGATTGTGAACATCATGGCCCCAGTATACACCCAGGGTAAACTGTCAACTCTAAATTGGCAGTAGGTGTGAATGTATGTGTAAATGGCTTTGTGTTTCTCTGCATTAGTCCTGTGACCCTGGAAAGGGATAATGAATGATTGAATGTATAAAAGTAATTCCTTCTCCTATGAACACATTGCAAAATCATTAATCATTGGCACAGCTTATGAATGATGGAACTGATGGCCTTTGGTATTGATCTTGACTTGGTTTCATTTTTATTTGGTCTTGATGTTGACTTAGCCTTGACCCACTAAAGATTTAATCTTGACTCAACCCTAGCTCATACTGTCCTTGGACTTGTTTTCGACTTAATTTATTTGTTGAACCACTTCATCCTACCAGGGTCACTCAGTCGACTCTGGACAAAGGTGGGGCACACCCTGAACAGCTCACAAATCCATTGCAGGGCCAACACATAGACAACCATTCACACGCACACTGGGGTAATTTGGAACAGCCAATTAACATGTGTATGTGTAATGTGTATGTCTTTGAGCTATGGGAGAAAAGCAGAGCACCTTGAGGAAACCCATGCAAGTATGGGGAGAACATGCCAAGATCCCAGTGTTCTGGTGCCTCTTCCCTATACATTCATTGTACACAAAAGCAATATGATTCACTGGCCTTCATTCAGTCAGCACAGAGTGACACTGTGTACAGCCCACCCACACTTAAGTTAAACAGACGTACATGCAGGTGGGCGGTGATAATATTTCCAATTATGATTTATTCATTGTTCAGAGTACGGTGTGCCGACATGTATTGGATGTTAAGTTGTTAGTAAAGCTGCTGAAATGATGTTTCAGAGGTCGGATGAGATTGCTATAAAATTTAATTGGAAAGATTTATTATTTTTTTTTTTTATCATAAACAGAAATGTCTAAAGCCTGCAGGGGTCTTTTTTAATTCACTGACATGAGGCAGCAATGCTTTTCGAACTATAAGTTGCCTTTCAGTGCAGTTTGAGATTTTATGAATGTGTTCAGGTTATAGAATAATTCCAATTTTTTTTTTTTCCGTTTCTTTCTTTTTCCCCCCAGATCAACTCAGAGCAATCTGTTGTGAATGCTGAGCCTTTATTACTGAACCTTAGTCTCTTAAAAGCACATAAAAACAAGCCAATTGCTTTTCTCCTGTCAAACCAGAAATGTGTATAAGTGTGGGAGAAATGTCAGAAACAGTTGTCCCTTGGCTCTTTTATTTTGCACAACCATATTTTCTCTTCTTTCTTATTCACATCTTTTCAGACCTGGTAAAATGGCAACAGTCTTATAATATACATTCAGAGACATATCAAAAGGAAATAGACACCCCTCATACACCCCTCATTACAGAGTTTTATCTTTGAAACTCATTTTTATCAAAATTGTATATATATACACACACACACACACACACACACACACACACACACACA
>JAQMYF010000012.1:45380582-45391349 GCA_030014195.1 Neosilurus mollespiculum | reverse complement strand
TGTGTAGGTGTCATTTTTTCCCTCTTTCAGCAGAAGTCAAACAAGGCATTTAAATTAATGTCTGAACAGAGGCATTATATCACATACTACATGATGTGTTCAATATATCCTTATAAATGCCAATCTTTTTTGCACAGATCAACGAAGACACATCCAGGGCCTGTTGTCCACCTGAGTGACAGCCCAAAAGATGAAGGGAAGGTACGAGAGACATTTATCCCCTTTTCATGTTATATTTTTGGAATGGGTTCAGCCAATTAGAGAACATGTTACTACACAGTACTGATAATCGGTTACCCATGTTTTTGCAATCAGCAAACAGTTATCTGGCACCACACAGACTTGCTAGTGTCTAAATTTTTCTTGAGTATAGTCTGTTCCAGTTGGATTTGCTCAAACTATTAAATTGATTTTTTTTTTCACCCTTAAATGGTTTATTGTGTGTATATCTGGCCTTGTCCATGCCTGGTCCTTGTTTACTTTGATGTTTTTGCCTGCCATGTATTTATTTTTATTTTTCACTTAATTTTTATTTTTTTTTTTCATTTCATTCTCAGCTGCTGATTGGCTTTGAGAGTGGCACTATAGTGATGTGGGACCTGCGATCAAAAAGAGCTGACTTCAGAATTCACTATGATGAGGTGAGAGTGTTTGTGCCAGCATGCTGTCTTAAAAAAACATGTCTGAAAAATGGTTCAGTTCCAGCTCTAAAACAATCATGGGATGGGGGAAGGGGAAAGGGTTAGTTATATCAAAGCAAAAGATGAAGCTATTACTACTTTCTGAATAAATAATCCCTTGCACTCAGCTATGCAGATTTGCCAGCAGCTATTGGAATAAATGTTGAATGCAAGTCACCTAATTTCTAGAATTGATTTTCCTAATTATATTTTGTGTGTGTGTGTGTGTGTGTGTGTGTGTGTGTGTGTGTGTGTGTGTGTGTGTGTGCATAAATACAGCCTGTTTTGTGTAGGTGACTATAGTGTATTTTGTTTCTGAAAGAGGACTGCAGTGTACAATAAGCTGCTGCCATTCACTTCTCACTGATGCATCAGTGCTCCATTCAACAAGTCAAGCATTCACTTGCACAGTGACGTTTCCAAACTTGCTGTCTCTCTCCGACCCCGTAATGTGCGTTTCAGAAGGCTCCATGTGGTGACAGCACCCTGTGCTCATCTGTCATTTCTTGCACAGAAAGAAGGTTTTTTTCTTCTGGCGTAAAGAAGCTCCAGGAGCGATTGTTGATGTCTCTAAGTGGAAGTGTCTAGGGGTCTGGTAATTGCTAGTTTTGATGTGCGTCTGGCATAGCAGTGTGTGTGAAAGTGTTTTGATAATGAAAGAGAGGACTTCAGACAGGAAGACAGACGCAGAGCACAGCCAAAATATTAATCTTACAATAAAGATCTCATTCCCATGGAAACGCCCAGACCTCACAGTGGGCAACAGTTCCAAGCGAACATTGAATTAATTAAGAGTTTCGAAGAAAACAGTATTAAGAGTTCCAAGGTGAAAATGTCGTTTATTTATTACGCTCAAAATCAAATGGAAATTGAGCTTTTGTGAAACCGTTATTGAGCTATTGAGCTTTTATTGGTCGTATGACATGTGATACCCTCATACCGCACAACATCAAGACCTGTTACAGAAAACACCATGTGTCCTCAGCCTGCAGAGCAAAACAATGAATAATGTAGGCAGAGCTGAACCAAGTGACCATCTTATACTTAAAAAAATAAGTATATTATTGTATATTAAGAATTATAATAAGAAGGTGCATGCTGTAATTTTTACTATCTATTGAAATATTTCTAGATAGGTACATTCAAATGGTATAAAACATATCTACCAATGGTGTCACCATCCCCTCACACCATTATTCCTGAGAGTGACGTTTAAAGCAGCCCACATCACACAGTATGAGCTGACAGACATGAAACAGTGACACTGAGATTGAAATGGCATTTAGATGGCATTACGTAGATGCCAATTTATTCTCTAAATCCTCTCAAAAACTGGAAAGCTCACACTCATTCACATTTAGTGGAAATTTATCTCAGCCAAACTACCTACTGGCATGTTTTTGGGAGATGGGGAAAAACAGAGAACTTCATAAAACAGACAGAGGACATTCAGACCAAGGACATTCACTTAAGTTTGCACCCAAACTCATGGCCATGGATGCCAACACATAGACACTACTCACTGTGCTGCCACAAATGATGAATGTCAAAAGCAAAAACAAAGCAGATGTTATGTCAGAGCCCTTAAAAAAAACATTGAGGTTATTGTGTTAGTGATCACTATTCAGTGAGAACAGTTTCAGCCAGTGAATCCGGTCGATGCAGGCAAGGACGCCTACACAGAGTGGACAGAGAGTGTTCTTACTCTAACCTTGGACTGATAGGAACAGAGCTGAATGTCCTAATTAAATGTAGTTAGAAATATAATTTATGAAAATTTGGCAGTGCTTTATACATTTCGTAAAATTTCCCAATGCTTTATAGCCTCCTTTTATCACATAAAAGACAGGCAGTCAGGCAAAATAACACTTCTTCGCTTCTCCTGACACTAATTGCCCATACTCCTTCAGTGAATAGAATATTTTTCTACTGCCAAAAAAAAACAACAACAAAGTGGCCTGTAATGCATTATTTATTTTTAAGCTCATTGAATTGTACCTGATAATAGTTCTAAATTCATCTCTGTGTCCTTCTTTGGGAATAATCTGCAAGATAATCAATGTGTTTAATTCACCATGTTGGATTTCTGGAGCAGTAAAGAGTTATTGATGCATTACTGTTATGAGTTACATTCTATTTAACTCGAGGTAGAAAGATTGCAGGTTAAAATATTTTTTGGTAGCACATTAAATCCACAAAGTACAGGGTAGCTGTTATTACAGGGTATGGACCTGTTAAATAAGCAAAAAGGAAAATTAAGTAAAGAGTCGCCAACACAAGCACGAAGAGAACATGCGAACTCTGCACAGAAATGCCCTCTCTGAGCCTGGGAATCAAATCCAGGACCTACTTGCTGTGAGACGGACGTCCTAACCACTACGCCACAATGTCACGCTACAGTGTAATGTAAAAAAAAACATGCAGCTGTTTGAATGGGGGGTGGGGGCAGGTTCATGCTTAAACTGCATCAGTTTTGGGGTGTTATATGAAAATGTTTACAATAGTACAGAAGGTTTATCGGAGAACAGGCTCTAGAGCGTTACTTAAGCTACTAAGATGACATTTTAAAGGTAGGGTCTTCGGTTTATGCTGATGGCATATCACACTTTGGGCGACAGATCATGAAGATAATAGATCACTCAGCACGAGAAGTGTTTATGTGAACTGGCTATCTTCACCACAAGCAGCAAATAAGCATGAAGCAACTCAGTTCCCTGGTCAGTTAGAGGACAAATTTTGCATGGGTTTTAGCGCTTGTTAAATTCAAATGTAGTTTCTTTTTCACTAGTGGAAGATCTAATTTAAATCATTTTTTAATTTATTTAGTTTTCACATAAAAATCCAGGAAACCTCAATTCATGATTGCCTTCTAATTAGTTTTGATTTGGTCCGAATGATTTATTTATTTATCTTTTAATGACCCTACATGGACATTATGACCCCAGGTCTCTCTGTTATCATACATCATGCTTGTAAATCCATATACAAAACTCATTTCCAGATATTTTCATGCTCATTTTCTTGACCTTTCTTGCTTCTGAATCAACCTCACTCAATGTTAGAGATAGACTGATGGAGAAATTTGTCCGTGTTTACTGTTGAACTCCTACCCTAATGCAGAATGCCAGGAACATGAAATAGACTGAAGTAACACATACACGTTTCATTTAAATGTGGCTTAGCTGAACTCAATGCAACTCCAGAAGTAATGTCCTAAAATAGTACTCCAAAAACTCCTCATTTCAGGATATACATGTTTACATGCATTTCTAATTATTCATTAAAAATTTACTTCTACAGTGTACCAGGCACTGTCAAGTATAATACTGAAAAAATTATGATAATAAATAAACATAGTTGCTTTATCCTCTTGAGACCCCACTGTCCTCATATAAGGACATTATATTTTCTCTCGTCTACACTGTGTGTATTTCATTGTAAGATCCTCAAATAAATGCAATTGTTTTTTAATCTTTTTCCAAATTTCTTCCTCTTTAAAGGATGTTGATCGATTTCAATATTTATTAGGCGGTAAGGAATAGAAGTGGTGTTAAATACTGTAGTTTCTGAGTTCATGTATAAGATTAATGTGGACCTTGAAAGTATAATATGCAGTATATTTAATAATTATTCAGTGAAATCAAGTCATACATGAGCTGAGATCCAATGAGGCATGTAACACTGAGTCAGCTATCAGCCAAGTACGATAAGATTATGTGAACTGTCTCATTATATCCACATCCAGTGGATTGGGAGATAACTAGCATTTTTAATGCTGTTTTCAAATTATACATATATGAGAGCCACAGTGGTCTAACCATCAAAAGATTTAAAATGAGATAAGGTCATATTTTGACAGATGTGGATAAGGTCTCTGTGTGCCAGAATGGTCTATCCTCATTGCAGTACAAAATAATTAGAGTCAAGGCTGGTGCATTTCTGGCACTCCAATGTTCTCCTGAAGAAATGTAATTTTTCTCAAAAACAGCTGTCGGTTGATTGTTGATCTGGTTCTCAGTCCTTCGTATATATATTTACCAAAAATAATAGACACCCTTCATTACAGTTTTATCTGTGAAACCCATTTGAACAAACTTGTTAATATATATATATTTTTTTTATTATTATTTTAGATCACAGAATATACATTTTTATAGCAACTAACTATGCCTCAAACACCAAGAGCAAAAGAGCTCCAAAGAGGCTGTGTCTGAGGGCAGATTTAGTAAGCATCAGATTGCACAAAACCTTGGAGTTCCCCTTGCCACATTCAACAGAGCGATTGTGCAGCATCCCACCCAGGCTGACCTGGACCTTCTGACAGGTGTCTTTGGACTGTCAAGGGGACTGTTAAATATAATCCCCATTGTAAGGCAATTGATGTTGGAGAAAAACTCTTCAACTTCAATATTATTGAAATAAGAATATCTACGTATAAATCTTTTTCTAAAAAAAAAAAAAATGTACCTTTTAATGTAAATGTATATTAAACAGTTATTCCACAACCTCTGATCAGATATGAGCTCATAACTCGTGAGGTGTATTTTTATTAATATTATTCATTTGCCAAAAGCACTTTATCTTAATATGGTCACAGGGACCCTGAGGCATACCTCAGCCAAGTCTGGGTGAAGGCAGGAGACACCCTGAACAGCTCGGCAAGCCATCGTAGGGCCAACACCCACACACACACACACAACCATTCACACTCACACCTAGGTCAATTTGGAACAGCAATTAGCCTACTGTGCATGTCTTTGAACATTGGATTAAACCGTAATACCTGGAGGAAAACCCATGGGGAGAACATGCAAACTCTACACAGAAATGGCTGAGCCTGGGACATTAACTCAAGACCTTGCTGTGATAAGGACGTGCTAACCGCTACTGTGCCGCCCTTATTGTATTCAAAGTTTTGCAAAAATTAAAAAATATACCTAATTTGTTCTCACCATAAAATACAGGAAAGCTGGTTAGAATGAAGCCAGCAGGTTAGATGAGGGCCTGTTCCTTTAGCAATCCAATAAAGTCATGTTTTGTGGGAAAATTAATTCTGTCTAATTCTTATAAAAGAGAAATATATTATTTTTGGTGAGTAATTTAATTCTGTATTTTATTGCTTTTTGTGGAATCAGTCTAAACTGAACCAATTGCTTTTGTCGCACAAAAGCAATTTGCATTTGGTTCGGTTTGCTTTTGTGTTACATCACTTCCTGTTTCCAAAAAAGTCTTGTTTGGTTTTTAAAAAAATAAATAAATAAATTACATTTTAAAAAAAGTTTTATCATGAAATACTTTAGCCTAGAACGAATCTTGACTATTTTTGCTTTTTATTTTTCTATGGAGATTTTGAGGTCACCGTATATGAGCTGATATCCTGAAACAGATTAGCCAATCAGAGAACAAAATTGATAATATCCAGTGATTCAGGATAGACTCACTTGTCCTTTTAACGGTGTTTTCAGTGAAACCGTGTGTCACTGATAGAAATCTCTCTTCAAGCCCGAGCAACCAAGCATATGAATGATAATTTAGTAAGTGCATTAAATGATAATCCTCCTACTGTCTGCTTAAGCTGTTGCTTTTAGTTGTTGTTTTTTTTATGGTGGAGGAATGTCAGTCAAGCATGCTCATTAGAATATTTGAAACGTAACACCTACTCAGTTCTCTGTTTGGTATTTAGGCCCCGTTATTACGTCTTCTTTTTATTACAGATTTGCTAGATGAAAAGAAAGGTTACTACTATACAAACATTTCTAATATTTTACACTGATCCCTGGGACTACTAGGTTCAACTGTTATAGAAGACCTCTGTCAGGGTGAGAATAACAGAGACAAGGCTTGTACTGAGTAGGTCATTTGGGATCAATGAACTGCTTTTGTATTTATACACAAGGACCAACAAATTCTTTCTGTAAATTCTTCCTTGGAGAGCAGTGAGCCTCAGTGTACTAATTTCAGCAATCTTAAAATAAACCTCATATAGAGAGTAGGCAGATCCAGAGGAGGGAGTCATTCATGGATTACAACCAAAGCCACAGACGTGTACACCTTAATCTGCACTGGGAAAGACATGCAAATCTATTTCACAAGGAGGAGAAAAAAAGACATGGATTTGTTCTTGTGCTGTTAAGCTTCTCATGTTCTTAATACTTAAACAGTGCTTATAAAGGTTTTAACATTTTTAACACACACACACACACACACACACACACACACACACACACAAAGAAAAAAAATTGATTGGAGATCTGGGGTTGGGTCTATTGAACAAATGAAGGTGCTATGGGATTTACAAGCAGGCCGGAAACCAAATGCCTCCTTCATGTTAAATAATGTAGTGTGGAACTCGCACACGGATGTTTCGATTGCACTTTTTCTATTGTTTCATCGCTCAATTTTAATTTGCAGTGCTTTTGTTGTGTCTCTTTTGAAGAGGTGTAGTGCAACAGGCTCACTGTGCTCATTTCCCCAGACCGAGTCCCCCAATTAATATAACTATATTCTTAGCTTGAAGTGAAATGTATTACAACAAATAAACCAAGTACATCACACACATCAAACTGTAATATAGACCCTGTGTGTGGGAGGTCAGCTAAGCCTCCTGGCGGTAGTCTGTAATCATTTTTAAGTGAAATCTGTATTTCTTTCTGAAAATGTTACATTATGCCGTTGTGTTTCAGTATCAGAAAAGTGTTCATAAATAGCCTACACTGTTTTTAACCATTCATCGGGGGGTTAACTAGCGTGAGGAGCTCTGTCTGTGCAGTAATTGGCTTGCTTACTACAAATTTAAACAGGCTGCTAGTTAACTTTACCAAACCTAAACTCTGAAACATTGCTAGTTAACACTATATTGCTACCGTTACGTTGATGATGAGGAGTTGCATATGTGAAATGCATATTTACGGTTACAACCCATTGGTCTGACAGTTACAGCCTATTGGTACGACAGCCCTAACCCTAACCCAACTGAACTGAGTAGGGTGCCCAACTGATTTAAACAAGTTGCATGTCTTATATGAGTAGGGCATGCATATAAGACATGCAACTTGTTTAAATCAGGGAGCTGTCAGAACGTAGAGCTCATATCTACTGTGGCTAGAAAATGTTTTTTAAGCTAATTTTTGTAAGCTAACTTTACAAATGTAGCTAGTAAGTCTTTTCCAAACTTATAGTGTTAGGTTAGCACAAGTCGGTTGCATTGTCACCACAAAGCTAGATGGTGCACTCCTTGTGGCTGACTGGGTGTTTTTGTGTTGAGTTTGCATGATCTCCCTGTGCTTGCGTAGGTTTTCTCTGGGTGTTCTGGTTTCTTCCTACAGTCCAAAAATACATGGATTAGATCAACTAGCCACTGGTTGTTTGTCTATGTTAGCCCTGTGTGGATGAATTAGCGACCTATTTAGGGTGCACTCTGTACTATTGGCTCCAGCTTCCCCTGACCCTGACCAATAGACAACCAGTGTAAGTAATGGATTGATGGATAGATTGATGGATGGATAGTTTAGCGGAATAGCACTTCCTGTCTTTTAGTGGTTATCCATTTTGATAATATTTTTCGCTAATGCTAATCCAATTCATTAAAATTACTGACTGATTCCTCAGTCAAATTGTAACCAATCAGCACCAGTTTGATTTCAGATCTCTTTTTTGTTTCCAAACTCTAACAGGGTGTACAGACAGGGTGAATTTGACAGATGTATGGCTCTGTAGATGATGGCTCTGTAATTAGATGTGGAGTGTTATTGAGTCTTCACTTCTCAAACTGGACAGGGATGCACTAGTTGCGGTATCTGTTTCTGGATCTTATTGTTTGATTGTGTTGTCTGCTCACTCTCTTGTCATTTTCAGGCTTTTAATACCTTCACACACTCACATTGTGAATCTACTATCTCTGCCTATCTTCCATCCTGTTGCTTTGTGTGTGTGTGTGTGTGTGTGTGTGTGTTTGTGTACCTAGTATTTTCTCTTTCACTGGTCTGTATTTGATGAATTTCACACCATTTCACACCACTTCAGTCTGATAATAATATTATTCATACCCATAGAGACTGTAAATAAAATACTGTATCATCCCCACCTTCTCTGTAGGCAATTCACTCTGTTAGTTGGCATCATGAAGGACGACAGTTCATGTGCAGTCACTCTGACGGAAGTCTCACCATGTGGAACCTGAGAAACACAGCCAAACCCTTCCAAGTCACCTTTCCTCACGGTGAAGCAGCACTTTCACAAACAAAGCATCACCTTCTGATCCAATATTCACAGCTTTTCTCAAATGCTTAGACACATTTCTGGGAATAGATTCTCCGTGTTTCACACATTTTGAAGCTACGTAAACATTCCCAAGTCCTCATCCACCTCAAATTATAACATTTCCACTAAAATCATGTGTTAATATTACACATTAAAAAAGTTAATTACATTTAATATTGGAATAATATCTACTACTCAGAGAAATCATTCATTACCTGGGGAAGAAGCTGGAAGAAATCATTATTAGACTGACACGACAATTAAATTTTTGTGCTTCTAAGTTAAAAAACAAACAAACAAACAAACAAACAAACAAACAAACAAACAAACAAAAACAACCCTATATGGAGCCAAAATATAAACCAGCCTTTCATACACTGCCTGGTCAAAAAAAACATCACACACACTCTAATATTTCATGGTTAATTTTTCATTGATGTCTTGAATTAATTTCAATAAGAATTGTCTTGAATTGATTCCCAAAAAACTTTCAATAGGGTTAAGGTCAGGACTCTGGGGTGCCAATACATATGTGAAGATGATTCCTCGTGCTCCCTAAACCACTCTTTTATTATTTGAGTCCCCATTTTATATCCGTACCATCAGGGAAGGAATTTATTTATTTATTTATTTATTTGGGTGGGCAGTGTATGAATGAATTTATGAATGAATGAACCATACAACAAATCTGTAAATACTTATACTGTTTTTTGTTTGTTTATTGTTTAATTTTACTTCAGTTTATTTAAGAAGCTGATTTATTTTATGTCACATAGTAATGCAATATCATATGTCTTATAGGCTGGATAGTCAATAGGCTATAAAATATACTCCTCAGATGTCTCATTTATTTGGAAACTGGAGTTCCACCAGGACCACACACACACACACACACACACACACACACACACACTCATTTCAGCAAAAGCTGTCAAACATGAATCATCTCCCAGCAATACGAGAGTCTGGAGTGGCTGCCCTACCGCCCCCTCAACAAGAACCTGTGCTGAAGGACCGAAATTCGCTATGTGTTTTGAGATCTCTGACACTCCTCTTTGTCTTTTTCCTTGCCCACATGGTATTTTAGGAAAATCTCAGAGAGATGGCAGAAAAGAATCATGCAAGCCAATTCTCAAGGTGGAGTACAAGACCTGCAGAAACAGGTAAACACCAAGTCACACACAGACCCAAACACTTCTACTACCACTACAGTATATCATCAGTGGTTTCCTTCAGTAGTCTGAACTAAATACTGCTCCAATATAAATCTATTTCTAGATAAACTCTCAAAAATCAAGTATGAATTTTTTTTAGCACTTCTTATAGCACAGGGTGAAACATACAACACATACCCCTGCGGAGGTCCGTAAAGAATAATAATTGTATTCATTTTGAAAAATCAAAGCTGGGACTTTTTTGGTCATTCCTGTAAATTTATGTTTTCTACATTATTAAATAACAATCTACACAGAAAAGTATAAGGGCTGCTTGAAGGAAACAAATGTAACTCCCAGCAGTAGAATGAGAGCATCCCATCTCCTGATAATGTGTAAACTGAAGTTGTTTGTGGGATTTCTCAAGTAATAAGAACTCCGTGTCCCTCTTTCTCCCTGTCTGTCATGATGTCATGACCTTTGTGTGCCTTTAAATACATGTTTTATCTCCACAATCAGTTATGGCACAGATTTGATATTAGGTTCATAGAAAATGCCCTTGGTTGCCATGGAAACATTATATATGTGTATGTATGTATGTATATATATATATATATATAAGATCTTGAGTCGATTTTCCGTGGAACAGTGCTCGATACGTCGAAGTAGAGCTA
>JAQMYF010000012.1:45358928-45379804 GCA_030014195.1 Neosilurus mollespiculum | reverse complement strand
ATAACAATTACTTATGATGGAGATTTGATGTTTGCTTATCTGATAGGTCTTTGGACAGTCTTTTAGAATAATACATAGATTTTTGTGTCACAAATAAATCTGATTTTGTTATTTACCATCCTGGGACATTGCACCTGTGGCGCTTTATGCACTGATTCTGTTCATCATTCATTCATTTTCTGAACCTCTTTATCCTAATTAGGGGCATGGGGAGGCTGGCGCCCATCTCAGCCGTCTCTGGACAGCTCTCCCGGCCATCGCAGGCATTGGTTCTAGTTCAGATGAAATATTAGTAGCTGGCTACCCTTTTCAGCTGTAAACATTGTTGGAAAGACTTTGTTATTTTGAACGACAGTCGAAGAAAGTTTCTGGAAAGTTCCGCTAGGCATCTGGTTGAGGCCGATTCTGAACTCAAGTGAAGTAGCTGAGGAACAGTATAGTTCAGGAGTTATGAATAAGAATTGTTATTTATTGGCAAGTTTGGTGAATAAAAAAAATAACTTATTATCTTTCACAAGCTTCTGGGAGTTTCAGTGTTTTCCAGTATGTTCAGGGTTCTGCTCTAGTTGAATCAAATCTAATTAGAGATATAAAGTACATGTAAATATGAATATTTGGAGCACTAAATAAATACAGATACAATCATAAGCAATTATTGAATAAGGTGAAGTATGATATAGATAACTATTTGGTCGAGGGATTGTTATCTACCAAGGCTTAAGGCTGAAAGAGGATAATTATCTATCATACGAAAGCCGAATTCTATAATTGTTTTATTTTTCATTCAAAATATTTTCGATGTATATGGTTATGTTACTGTATTGCACATGCCAGTTGTGCAATAATTATTCAACTTATCCTATGGCAATGATGCAATAATTCAGTTATCCCATGTCAATGATACAATACCAAGAGTTATATGATGGCTTTCCACTAATCAGAAATCAGAAAATCTCTTGAATGATTAAAAATAAGAAATAATTTATGCTTCATAACTGAACCTTAAGGTTTGTTGTTACTTCTGATGGCACATTGAAATCTACCTCTACAGCAGTATTTTCTTCTACAGCAGACTAAGAAGAATCACAAGCTTGCACATTATACACTGCACACATGGAAGCCCATACTTTAGCAGCTGATGAATCATGGGATATATTGTTTATGAGTGTCGGTGGGGGATTTATGCCTGCGCATAGTAAGAGGCAGATGTATCTGCCTCCCACTCGTGATTGTTCCTGCTGTTTTATTTTGTCACGAGACAGTTAAAACTCCCTCTTCTGGCACGGAATATCTTTTTTTTTTCCAGAGACATATAAACAGCATCTTCTTTTATCTTTGCCTTATTCTGATGTTGGCAAATGTTGAACTCTCCCTCTTCTACTTTAGCAGCTAATATGATTGTGTTGTGATGTTTTTGAGTATACAGGCATGGTTATTTTTTAAAGGCTGGAATGTGTAAAAGGTATAAAAAAAGGTTTTGTATTTGAAATTCACGTCAAATTTAACTGCATGTTCTGCTGTGCTGTGGGAAATGTCAAGCTTGGTATCAGGGAGATTTATAAGTTCAATCTGTAGTTGAATTAATCGAAAAGAAGGCAGTTCCAGATGGTGTAAGTTTGTTAACTGCGTTTTAATGAGGTTCCTCACTTTGAGAGTTTGTGAGTGTAGATGTGGTTCTTCATACAGATTTTTAGCTCAGGGGTCATATGTAGGTCATAGAATGTCATTGTGATGAACTTAATGACCACTGAGGATGTATATTGTCGTTTTTTTAATTTTGTTTTGTTTTGGGTTTTTTATGAACCAGCAAATTCAGACAAGCATATGGAGGCATGAGTCAACTGTGCTAATGGTATCAGTTACTCACTTAAATCCCTGTCACATTTAACGAGGCAGAGGCGTTTCTGCAGCACTGAGAGCTCAGCCAGGGAGACAGACGTCATCAAATACTGTCTCTGTTATGCAGTAAATTATGATAACTTCAATATAGAAATGTACATTCACTAGCCACTTTATTATAAACAACTGTACACCCTCACTCACTCACTCACTCACTCATTCATTCATTTGCTGAATAACTTAATCCTACTAGGGTTGCAGTGAGGCTGAGCCCATCTTAGCTGATACTGGGGTACATCCCAAACAACACACCGGTTCATTGCAGGGAAACATACACAATCATTCACATCCACACCCAGGGGCAATTCAACATCCAAACTCCACATAGAAGCCCAATACCTTCTTGCTGTGAGGCGGACGTGCTAACCACTACACCTACTATCTTTCTCCCCCACCTGTACACTTCTATGGTCTAATCAGCCATGTCTTATGTGACAGCATTACACTGGTAAAATTCAGACAGACACTTCAGCTAAAGCCTGTGTTACATGGTCAACTTGCAACAATGATTTTCCAACCAACATTGTTTCCATGCAACATGTTGCAAGTTTTGGATTTGGATTCAGAAACTTGCAACGCAAGGTGACAAGCTCACAGCACAAGAGAACAAATAATTAAGCTGGTGTTACACAGGTCAAACTGCAATGACACTTACGATACAGTGTTGCACAGAAAATCGTTATTGCAAATTAACCATGAAATGCCGGCTTAATGTTTATATCAAAAATCAGATTTTGACCTCTGTGATTTTGGTTGTTAGTGTCCGCTTAGTTGGTTGGAGTTGGTCCAGAAACTGATAATTTCCTGGAACATTCCCACACAATCATCTCAGGAGTTTTCCTCAGAAATATCTAGTGAGCAGAAGTTTTGCTGTTTAAAACTGACAGATTGGTTTGAGCTCACTGGAAGGCTATGGTACCTCAAATAAGCACTCTTTACAACTGCGATGAGCAGAAAAGCAACTCAGAATGCACAGCATCCCAAACCATCAAGTACAACAGCTAGTCTGAAAAGCAGGTTCCACTCCTGTCAGCAACCAAGACCGAGTGATGTATTTGTAACCCTCAGCATAATGTGATGTGCAGAAAAATCTAAGGAGAGCAGCACTTCCGGTCTAGTACGACTAAAGTAACCTGACATCACTTTTCTTTCCTGATTCTGTCATTTGATGTGAACATTACCTGATGCTCTTCACCTGTATGTTCATTGCACTGCTGACACCTGACTGGATAATGGGATAATTGTGTACAGGAGTATTCCTAAGTGTTCCTATTTGTAAGAAAATAGTGTTTTATCCTGCAGTCAAAAAACAACCCTTCATTTTTTTTCCCTCTTTCTTATTTCTATTCTGTTTAAACAGTGAGCCATTCGTCATCTTTTCTGGAGGCCTGTCATACGATAAAGCAGGCAGGAGGCCAACTCTAACCATCATGCATGGCAAAGCCATCACAGTACTGGAAATGGATCATCCTATCGTGGAGTTCCTGGTGCTCTGTGAGACACCTTATCTCAATGGTGATGAGTGCATGCACACACTCACGCACACACTCACGCGCACACACACACACACACACACACACACACACACACACACACACACACACACACATTTTTGTGTTAAGAGATGAATTACAAAGTTCTTTCCTGTGCTTTGGACTAATTATATCCTCTTTCCCCTTGAATAGAATGGTCTTAATATAACTGGATTGATTTCATCAAAGTTTTTATTCTTTTCATTCTGTTTAAAATGCTTGGCACTGGAAAGACATTTGTTAATGGATTATAGAGATAGAAATGATCGGTACAGTGGCATAAACAGCATAGTAATTATCTGTAATGGGATGAAGCATAAAGCATTTATTTTGCAGCTTTTACATAAAAAAATTATTAGCAGCTTCCTAATTACTTCAGATTTCCAATCAGCATCATATTGTGAGATTTACTGAGATTACTCAATAACAAAAGCATTTCAAAATGTTAAAGATCTCAGGATTGTACAGAAGTAAAGCTCAACAACACCAACATCAAGAGCACTCAGAGGGTTACAGCCCTATATTCCGACAGCACAGTAGTCCGACAGCCCGTAGTCCAACAGTTACAGCCCACTGGTCCAACAGCCCTAACCCTAACCCTAGTAGGGTTGTCGGACCAATAGGCTGTCGGACCAATGGGCTTCCGAAACATAGAGCTGTCCCCGACACAAGGGCACAAACCTCCGCCCAGCCTAGCAGTCTCCCAGTCTCCATGAAGTAAAATGTCAAAAAGCATATCCTATCTCACAGGATAATGTTAAAGAATCCTTGAAAAAATGCCTGCACCCAGTATTTTATACAGATTATCTCCAAAATCTAATCTCCTAAATCCTCCTTGTCCCAAGCCACACCACTGCTAGAAATGTCATCAAAATCCACACATCCTTTTTTTGCATAATCATGCCAACAGACAAAGAAACACATATACTGAAGGTAAAACATCACCAAATCGCCAGAGGGTCTTTAGCACCTGCAGTGTTAAACAAATTTTTAAAGTGTTTATTTGTGGCCAGCTGTAATTGTTCTCTGAACACTGGATGTTGCTGTGCAGTCCTGATGAGTCATTCTGGAGAACCACAGGAAGTCTTGGAACGTGCTGTTTGTGAATAGGACATTTGGAGGATGCTATAAACTTGTGTTCCAAACCAGTGGCGCTTGAAAGATTAAAAAAAATTTTTTCCAATTCATTAGACCTAAATCTAGTTTCTAGTGTCTCGAAATGATGAAGCGATTGAGTGAGTTGATCCTTGTATCTAATTGAGAGTGGCGATGTTAGTTAATGTGACTGGATTTGTAATGAAGCTGTAAGTGATTTTAATGTATCAATGGAGATGGAAAGCAGGCTTCAGAGCTGAATCTAAAGTATCGGAGATACATTTGCAAAAGTGCAATTACACTTGAATATTCATTAGGGATTATAAGAGGAAATGAATGCTTTTAATGAATGATATTGAGGAAAAGAAAGGCGGTGCCATTCCCATCCATGCGCAGTAAATGTCTTAGCATGTGTTTCATAATCATAACAGACCGACGCTGCGTTCTAATAGAAATCTCAGCAAGACCTAAAAATGACCTGCAGTGTCATAAAAATCATGAAGAGTCATTTACATCTCTGTTTTATATGTGCATACGAACATACAAACTGATGAACTTCATTGGAGTGCTGCACTCTTCTAGTTTTTCTTAATATGTTAGAATGTTCTTTTGATTGGGAACAAGTTAAAAGTAAGAAGTAACTGGGAATTGCAACAAAGACCAAATGTGATTCATAATTACGGTTGAAGTGCTTGAGTGGGCTTTGAGTACTTCAGGCATTTTAAGTACTTGAGTCATGTTGCACTTAACACACCAGCATTCCCCCCCGTGGATTTCACTGGCTCAGCTTGTTAGCAATCATCCTCTGAGGCGATTAAAATACATATATGATACACTTATGGAGGATATGAGGGCGATATGAAACATTACAAAAATAATATAAATAAATAATGACCTTTACAAGCTAGAAGAAATGATAATGCTCGAGCAAGGCAGATCTGTTTGCTGATTTTATGGTGTTCGGATGCTGTTAAGGTGAGCTGGAGGGGTACAACAGCATGACCTTTCCTGAAATGTACAAGGTTGGAACTACATGCTCAAAACTATTTTTTGCATGCTTACAGAGGTGCAGGAGCCATACGCAGTGGTTGTGCTACTGGAAAAAGACTTCATCATGGTTGATCTTACACAGAGCAAGTAAGTACACACGAAGCTGGCCTCACATGCTCACCCCTGACCTCTAAGCACCCAAGGGAAATTTGTATAGGTGTGATTGACATGTTCATAAGAGCAAAGTATGATTACAAGTGTGTGGGATAGTTCATCAAGTGATCTGTCACTCCCATTAGCATCAGCCCCAGTGTCATTTAAACATAGTGTTATTACAAGATGGAGACAAGGTCAACCCAGTGTATGCAGTGTTTTAAGTTGCACTCTAGAGACACTAAACACCAGCTGCTCGCATTGCTGCAAAGCCACTTACAGGACATCATCAACCACAGATGTCTACACATAAAAATGTGGGTGTTTTTTTTTCTTTTACTATTTACTACTATTCTATTCAGATGACATGTTTTTAAGTTTCTTTCACTGTTGAAAAGAAATGAATACATTGGGCAGCAGGAAGCCTCAAACTAGCTTACACTCATTTCGTTTTTGTACATGTTCATGTTAAAGCTCTAGGGAATGTAAATCTGTGACTTCTTTCTAATTAGGTTAATGCTGGTCTTTTGGGCATAATGTGTAGTACAAAGTGTGAATAATTTTTCTTTTGTGTCCCTGAACTTCACCAAAATTCCTCTCCTTCCTGTATAAAATGTAGATGTCATATTATTGCTTATACTGTACAGTGCGTAACAGGATTTTAGACCACCTGACAAAAATAAAAGAAATACAAATATTTTAAAAAAAAAATTTACAGCTCACATTGTTTTAGTGTTTATTATTTGAACAGAATAATCAGTATCTAATATGGCTCCCTTTGGCCTTTATATCAACAAGCTGATTTTATTTTTCCGCATTTTTCCACAGTCTCTATAGCACTGTTTTCAAATTGATTGTAACTCTTCCCAAAGGAAATCTTTGTACAATCGATTTGTGAAGTAATTAAATTCCATATATGTTCAGCTTTGTTGGACTCAGATCTGGAATCTTGGCCAGTATGTCATCGCCAATGTTTTTCATTCAAATAATCTCTATAATAGTTTTATGAATGCTTGGGATTGTTCATTCATTCATTCATTCATTCATTCATTCATTCACTCACTCACTCATTTTCCAAACCGCTTAATCCTACTAGAGTCAAGCGGAGGCTGGCACCTTTCTCAACCGACAGTGGGCAAAGGAAGGATACCCCATGAACAGCTTGCCAGACCATTGCAGGGCCACACACAACCAGTCAAACTCACACTCACACTTACACCTAAACCAAACACAGGACCATCTTACTGTAAGGTGGACATGCTAATCACTACGCCACTATGTCGCCTGTTTGGGATTGTCGTCTTGCTGATACATGTTATTTGTCTTCTACTATTATTAATCACAAGGCTGATATTGTTTGTCTTTGGCACATGTATGTCTTAATATATTGCAGAAAGTTTAGAGCTTTATTTATTTCATAATTTGTGTAATTGATCAGAATTAAAGCTTAATCTCAATATAGTTTAATGGCTATAGATAAAACTGCAACTTGTTTTCTGTTTTTGCATTTCTAACAGTTTCCCTATTTTTGAGAACCCCTACCCCATGGACATCCATGAGTCTCCAGTCACATGCACAGCGTATTTTGCCGACTGTCCCCCTGACATCATCCCTGTGCTCTACTCAATAGGAGCAAAACACAAAAAGACTGGCTACAGCCAGAAGGTAAATTATCTCATATATATTTTATATTTACATAAGTTACTGCTCGTACTGGATTATTAACCCTGTTAGACCTCTCAGATCAGCCATATTTGAACTCATTACAGTAATACTGCCTCTTATACCTTGTTTTAGCATTCAGACTATGATCCTCAAAACAGAACCATTAAGGTTTCCATGGCATTTGGGATCTGGGGTAAAAAGAAAAAGGAAAAAAAGCCTAAATACAATCAGCTGTATGCAATCTCAGAAATGTTCTGGTCTCTATCATATGTGAGCTTTGGCAGCTAAATTTTTGAAGGGTTTATTGATCATTATTTCAGCGCCATATATGGATGATTGTGTGGACACGTGCATGAGAAAGACCTGGACCATCACTCATTTACTATCTAGGGATTGTTTTGTACAGAGCGGTGACTTGGACATATGTTTTAATCTTCTAGCTCTGGTAGGCCAGACCACAGCAAATCACATTGACATGTGCAGAAATATGAGCACCATACAGTATGTGTATGGTATTAGTAGGTGTATTACAGGGACTCACAGTCCTTCTGCCTGAGAGAATCGAGTTTGTTTACCAGGCCACTTTTCTCAATAATCGGTTTTGCTATGGTTAAAAATATAAGAACAACAACAGCTCTAAACACATTTAACTGAAAAATAAGTTTATTACAGTGGCTCAGTATTTAGCACTATTACCTTAGAGCAAGAAGGTTCCGAGTTTGAACCTCATGACAAATTGTAGCCATTCTGTGTGGAGTTTACATGTTCTCCTCGTGTTTGTCTGGGTTTCCTCCGACACTCAAAAAACATTTGTTTTAGGTCAACTGGCTACTATAAATTGCCCATAGGTGTGAATGTGAGTGTGAATGGTTGTTTGTATTTGTGTTAGCCCTGTAGTAGACTGTTGATGATGGTTCTCGCCCAAAGTCAGCAGATAGGCAATATAGATAATGGATGGATGGATAATTCTCATTACAAAATCCTTACATGTGCTTTTCGACTGTTGGCACTGAGACAGCATCACCAGGACAAACACTGCAGGGACAAACACAAATCTAACAAATACACTACATGATTGAAGTCTAAATCTCATTCTCTGTGGGCAGTGTAATTAAAGAAAGGATTTTGATAGAAGAGAATATTACAATTTAGTTTAATTATACTGACAGCAACCACGACAACAATACATATTATATGTAATGACTAGTTGTGCCAGAAACATAACATAAACTACAGTATTGGTCTGAAAGGTTTCTTGCTGATTATATTCTCATATATCCAGATATTTTTTATCTGGCTTGTAGGCTAAAACACCAAGCTGCGTTTTGAAATTTGTTTGTAATTACGCAGCACTGTATGACTGTGTTGTCATTATTTCATGCACTGGGGTAAGGTAGTTAGAGGTGAATGTGTAATGACAATAATCATGCTGCTTTTCACGTTGCTTGTGTTTCGCTTGTCAGGAGTGGCCAGTGAGCGGCGGCACATGGACGCTTGGTTCTCAAACATATCCAGAGATTATCATCACAGGGTATGTGGATATGGGGGATTATGGGGCAGTAATAACTATGAAGAGAAATATTAGTTTGTTTATGTATACAGTGCTCAAATTATGATTAAAGTCACTCACCATACACATTAACAGTCTGTGGTAAGAAATACCCTGATTGTAAGTGTCTATGGTCTTGTTCCTTTTCATATGGAGTCAGTAATGTACTATCCTTGTTTGTTTTATTAGTAAATGGATCATACTTGGCACCTTTAATTCAATAGTGATATTGGCCATGCATGCTGCGCCGCCTCTTTCCCCCTTTCAGACTTTCTTTTGTCCCTTTTCCTCCCAAGACCAATTCCTCCCAACCATTCTGACGTGTTTACTTATTCTTTGTCCTACTTCTTTTTTGCTTTTGCACAGACACGCAGACGGATCAATAAAGTTTTGGGACGCTACAGCTAGTAAGTGCCTTACCCTTTAAGTGTACAATGCCACCTCGCTCTGTTGGGCAAATACTCACAGTTAGAGGTCCATGTCATACCTTTTAGGAAAGTTCTCCATACAAAGCTTACAAAGTTCTCTGTACTCCGGGTGAAAAATCAGCCAAACACCACCTTGCAAAACTTGCATTTCTGGAGCAGATTTTACCAAGAGACTTGTACGAGAGCATGCTGTATTGTACCTGTAGATGGCTGTCACTTCTGGCTCTATTTAGGAGCTTGTTATCAGGTTAGAGGTCAGTTGTAGAAGATTACCAAATAATGAGTATTTTTTTAAGAAAAAAAAGGCAGAAGATATTTTGGAAAATGTTGCACATCAAGGCGTGTTAGTTTAAATTTCAGCTCAAATATTTAACTCCCTTAATGACTTTTTGCATGCAAGGAGACTATGTACAGTTAGTGAATTTCTCTGTTTCCAGTTTCTTTCCCCCAGTAACACTGTGCTGTGACAAGCAAATTGTGGTACAGGCCTCATGAGTGACACTTTTCATTCTTGCTCAGTGATTTGTTTTTAGCTCCATTAAAATATTAATATTTTTCAGTTTGGGGTTTTGCCCATTTTTTGCCCATGAGTGTATATACACAACAATTAGCCATAACATTAAAACCCATTATAAGCACTGACAGGTAAAATTAATAACATTGATTATCTCGGTACAGTGTGTTGAAAGCAAGAAAAATTAGCAAGTATAAGGATGTGAGTAACTTTGACAAGGGGCGTCTTTGTGATGGCCAAATGACTGGCTGAATCTAATCTATTCATCTCCAAAATGGCAGGCCTGTGGGGTGTTCCTGGTATGCAGTGGTAAGTACCTACCAAAGGTGTCCAAAGAAGTGCAAGCACTGAACTGGCAAGTGTGCTATGTGTGCCCAAAGCTCATTGATATGCATGGGGAACAAAGGCTGGTACGTCTGGTCTGATCCCAGAAAAGAGCTACTGTAGCACAAACTGCTGAAACTCCTATTGCTGGTTATGATAGAAAGGACTCAGAACACAAGTGTATTGCAGCTTGCTATGTATGGGGCTGTCTACCCGCAGACCAGTCATGTGGTATTAAAGTTATTGCTGATTGGTGTAGATAGATAGATAGATAGATAGATAGATGGATAGATGGATAGATGGATAGGACTATAAGAACCACAAAAATATTGGTATATGTGAGAGCATTAAGGTGTTATTTTGACTATTTTTGAATATTTACCTTTTATTTAAAAAAAATAATAATTTAAAGTTATATTATTATATTTACAGGATAACAGGATTTTAAAGCTGTATTAATTACTTCTTTCTTGGTCAGTCACACTGCAGATGCTTTACAAGCTGAAGACGTCAAAGGTGTTTGAGAAGGTGAAGGGCAGCGAGGGTGGCCGCAGTGCTGAGATGGTGGAGGAAGACCCCTACGCAGTGCAGATGGTCAGCTGGTGTCCCCAAAGCCGCATCTTCTGTGTGGTGGGCATCAGTGCCCATGTTATATTGTACCGCTTCAGCAAGCATGATGCCAACACCACTATCACGGTGAGACTGTGTGTATGGGAGGTGTAAGTAAAATTTTGTTCAAACGGTTGCTTGTTTTTACTTTACACTGATTTACTTAAAGAACTAAAGCTTTCTATCTCTTTCAAGATCATTTGTGGTTTCAGAAAACTAGTTTAAATGCACTTTATAAAAGGCTGTTTGTGTGTTTTTGTTCTCCTAGGCTCTGGAAGTGCGTCTGCAGTGTGACTTGGAGGATGTAATCTCGCCATCAGATACAGAAAATACAGTGTGTGTAACAGATGTGGGAACGCACTCGCCCCAGCCGCCCAGTCCGCGCAGTAATACTCCAGATAGTGTGAGAGACAGCATCCCCTGCCTCAAGTGAGTGACAACTTACGTAATCTTTCATGAGAGGTGGCATGTTATCTGGAATTTAGTTATTGCCACTTCCCATACCTATTACCCTATCACATAATAGATACATACAGAGGTTAAGGCTCTAAGTGCCCTAGGTTGTTTTTTTTAAGTGCCCATGATTGACTTGTGTAACACTAGTTGACAGACAGAAAGAGAAATGGTGACATAGTTTTCCCTCCCAAAAAGCAAAGCCAATTATATCTGAGACTCACAGCAAGAGATGGCAGTGGCATTGTTGGAATTCCATCCCACGATCTCCTGACAAATTTCAAACTGTGATAATTTACTCCATATTCAACAGAGTAGGTGCTTCACCATTAATTTATTTATGTTATATATGTATATTTAACAATAACTATCTTTCTCAGAGTAAAAGATCGCATGATCTGGATGCCCCCTGGTTACCAGGCTGAACTTGTTATTCAATTGCTATGGGTTGACGGAGAGCCACCACAGCAAATCACCAGCCTGGATGTAAACTCTGCCTACGGCCTGTGAGTAACCCCTGTAACACTTGGTTTATTTTGAGTCTTCCTCTTGCTTTGTCTTGATTTGTTTTTCAATATAAACGCTGCCCTGAGATGTTCAATAATTCATTCATCTTCAGTCTTATTCAGACTGTATATAATGTGGCAACCTGGGTATTTGGTTGGAATACACCCTATGAAAGATACACCAGTCCATCAAAGGCCACTGTGCACTAGGCACATGTACATTGACACTAATTAAGTGTACAATTTAACAATGGCATCTTTTTGGGAGAGCAGCATAGTGGCTAGCACATCCTCCTTACAGCAAGAAGGTCCTGGGCTCGAGCCCCGTACCTGGCAAGGGCAATTCTGTGTGAAGTTTGCATACTTTCTACCATGTTTGTGTGGGTTTCATCTGGGTGCTCAGGTTTCCTCCCACAGGCCAAAGACATGCACATTTAGCTAAATGGATATTCTCGATTGCCCCATGTGTGAGAGTGAGTGTGAATGGTTGTGTGTATGTGTTGCCCTGCAGTGGTCTGGCAAGTTGTCCAGGGTGTACGCCGACTTCGCCCAGAGTCGGCCACGATGGACTCCAGCCTCCCCATGACCCTAATAAAAAATAAAGCAGTTTGGAAAATGAAATAAAATGAAGTGAAATGTTTTTGGGAGGTGGGAAAAAAAACTGTAAACTCTAAAAGACACCCATGAAGACATGATGTGAACAAGCAGAGCTTCATACAGACAATAAATCAAAGTCCGGATGGAACCCGGGCACCTGGAGCTGCACCACCATCCAATATTTTATACTCTTAATATAATAAATGCTGCAGGTTGATGTAATCTACAAAATGGACACAGCGCTCTCATTGAATGTGAAGAGGAACTTGTCCTTAACCTTCTTTTTTTGATTCATCCATAAAAGCTTGAGATATTCATCAGTCAAACTCGATCAAAGGATGAAGCTAATGCAAAGGAAGCCAATATAAAAGGCTGTTTGAATTTTAATGAGCTCTGGGCAGGGAATTCAACTGCCCACGGCCATTTACAAACTACAAGCGTAAACGCTGTTTGCTTGAGCAGCAGCTAAGAAACAGCCAATCCTTTTGGGAGAGTGACAGGAGAGGGCGGAGCCTGCTGACAGAGGCGTTGATCATGTGCCTCTGTACGGATTGCTATGTTATTTACTGATGATTTGGCTGTCATTTGTCTTTGTGTGTGTGTGTGTGTGTGTGTGTGTGTATGTGTGTGTAGGTTAGCTCTAGGTAACTGTAATGGTCTGGCAGTGGTGGATTATCTGCAGAAGACTGTAGTAGTGTGCATGAGTACTCTGGAGCTATATGGCACGGCTGACCCCTTCCAACGTCTTACACGTTCCCCCCGCAAGAACCGGCAGTCCACGTCAGGTACACACGAACCACACGAATACACACTCACATTCTATTACGTAACAGACATATGTAGTGTCACTTTACTGTCTTGTCTCTCTGCTTTCTGTCAGTCTGCTGTCACTCTTTGTCTTCCTCTGTCACAGTCCCACACAATTTCCACTCACTCACATACACACTATAAGAAACACTCTCTCACCCTCTGACTGCATGAGACAGGCCGTAGTTACAGATTTGCATTCTGTGCATGTTGTCCATTTTGATATTCTGCTTGAGCACGACTTCTAACAGAGCCAAAAGCTCATCCTGTCACAAGGACACACTTCTACTAATCCAAACTGATCCTCTACCACTCTGCTCCTCCTCTTCGTCCCAACCCTCATTACATACACTGACCCACATACAAGCACACTTACCCACATTCACATTTCAACAAAGCCCGTACCCAGTCTCATAGAACATAGGGAAAGACCACAAATCTGTCTCGCTCGCCATCAAAAAGACGCTGTAGAGAAGCAGCCATGCTGGCTCCTTTCACAGCAGTTGCTCGGATTTGTTTGTTCAGGCATCTGCATCTTTAGAAAGTGAAGAGCCCAGAGCCAGCATGACACTCAGCGTGGAGAGGCAGAGGTGGGCAGAAGGGTCATTTGGTTCTGGCAAGCGGTGGTTTTGATCCTCTGCTTATGTAAGCTCTTAAATAGAGAGGGACATTGGTTGTGCACTCACCCACACCCTCTGCTTTTTAGTCAGAAGAGAAAGAAGGAATGAAAGATTGAATCCAACATTAAATGAGAACACGGTGCTGTCTTTATCTTTTAATTTATTTGCTTAAGGAGATAAGGGATAAAAGGGACACTTTCTTCCTTTCATGTTCCTTCTCCACTCCCTGACACTCTGCTCTTGTAGCTGTTTACACTTATATACGTATATCACTGTGAGTCCAAGCTTGAAACATAATCGTGAATCAATAGAAGCTAGTGATGTATTGGTGTGAGGAATTTAATTATGTTCCATCAGCTCCTGGATAGTTTGAAAGTTGGTGAAAATGTCAATAATATTCCCTACAGTACTATTTTGAAGAGATTGATCATAATCTATGTTTTTTGTGTGTTTTAAGGAGCATTTCTTAAAACAGAATGCACACTATAATTGCTTCTCTCCAATCAGGCAATCGAAAGGACCTATCAATAAAATGTGGTGCATCGACAAGGTGCGTGACTTGGAGATCGCAAGTTCGAATCCAGGTACAGCCATCCGCGACTGGGAGTCCATGGGAGCTAATTCACGGAGCTCTCACGGGAGGGAGGGATAGCATACGCTCCCCTGTCACTCACAGCGATCACTAGCCAATCCATGGGCACAAAAGGGGCGGATATTGCTTTCCCTCCGAGTATGTTAAGCCACCTCCAAATGCACATGCGCAGCAGTTCGTAAAGAAGCGGGTTGCAGCATCGCATGTCACGGTGGGGGCTTGTGTATGCTTATGCCCCTCCCTGAGTGGTGATGGTCATATGTGATAGGGAGGCAATACTTTATGGGTGGGAATTGGATACGGAATACTTCCTTTCTTGTAGTGCCAGTCGTCGTCTGTTCAGTGCATGTGCATCAAAAAAAATTATGGATCCGTCATGTCTTTTTTATTCCAAATTTCAGCAAATTCAACACTTTTTGAACAATCACATAATTCCATGTAAGTGTATAAGCATAATTTTCTTGTGTACATAAAGGTTATCCAAACATGTGTGCCGAGTGGCCTTTGTTCGCTATACTGCCTCAAAGTCCAGGGAGTAATTTGAACTGATGAATCTAAATGTACATGCAAAATTTTAGGTATAGACTCATTATATCTGAGCAGGCTGGAGCCTCGGCCATTCACAAGTATGATTGCTTCAAAACAAACCATCTGCACAGGTACCAAAATTGTGTATGTCACATGTGTAAACAAAGAAGCATGTTTGGAGTAAGCAGAAAAGAGGTCTCCAAAAAAATCTGATTCCTCAGGATAAGCTTTTATCTCATCAATTAACAATTTATATAAAGGTTTACTTCATGAAAGCAGCTAAAAATATTGCAACATTCGATTTCCCTTCGAAATGCTCCTTTAAATTAAAATTGCTAAAAAGAAACAAAGACAGAAAAAGAAAGAAAGAAAGAAGTGACATTCACAGTGGAGATGTAAACAGTCCCATTTAAAAGATTGTACAGGCTGTAGAAAGTCAGGGACAGAGTTTAGTATTTCTCTATATTCTATTATTCCTGTTCACACACATACAGCCTTCTCATTCTTCCTTTTCACACTTCTGTTCCTTTATCCTTTTTTCTCTCTCACCCACTCATTAAACAGTGAACTTGGTCTTGCTGCGACCGTGGCCACACACCTCTTTTTTACTTGAAGCCTTTTTTGTTTTTCTCTCCTCTCCTCTTCTTTCCTCTCTCTCTCTCTCTCTCTCTCTCTCTCTCTCTCTCTCGTGGGTGGCGGTGCTTGGGCATGGGGGTGCTGTCACAGACTTTTGCATGCGTGGCCTGTCTAACTTTTATTCAGATTCAAAGAAACGGATCCGTACCTCCTACCAGAGTAAGTGATTGGAGAAGCCGCCATGGGCTCGATGGGGATGAAATGGCTACCGATGCCATGGGAGGGTGGGAGTATGTGAGGTGACTGGATGTTACTTGATTCATTGATAGATTGATTGATTTATTGATTGGCTGATTGTCTGATTAATTAAATGATTCAGATATTGTTTTGAATTTGTAAAAAAAAAAAAATGATACAATATGCTCATGACAGTAGCCATGTGTTAGAGTTTAATTGTAGTAAAATGAGATTATCAGGTTAGCCTGTAAAACATTAGCTCTAATACAGTGCTGTTTTGCCAACAGGTATCAAATATCCCTTTTATAAAACACAAATTGATGGAAATATGGAAGTTATATTTTGCTTTGCATTCCCAAAACCTTTTACAAACCTTTGTGTTAAACCATGTGCTGCAAATTTTATAGCTAAACTATATTTAAGACATACTGGGCTACTTATTACAGAATGTCATTTAGTGCTAATCATATACACAGAAACAGCACCGTCTGATCGACACACAGTTTGCCATGGTCACTTGGAGTAGGGATCGTCAGCAATGTCCTGCTTTAAAAGAAAAAATTTTTTAGTTTGCATTTTTTGTGCTTCCATGTGGTATACCAACACTTAGCGGCCTGGTTATAAGGGAGTATCCTGCTATCCACACTTCCGGTTGCCTCATACTGCTTACGATGGCTTCATCCCAGGCATCAGGTGGTCTTACAGCAGGTTGATAAATCACGTTTGTTCCAGGAAAAAAAAGCTTATTCTTTAAAATAAAAAGCACAGAGTTTTTAGCCTTGCACGGGGTAGTGACCGCTTAGCTCGGAGTGCACACAGCTCACCTGAGTCTGTTATGGTAAAATGATGGGAAAATAAACTATAAAGATTTAATTTTAGATTTCTTATCTTTATGCTTCCACATAGTGTGTAATAAAAATCTTAAAGGGTTTTAAAGAGATTGTGTTACACAGCTCACACGTGCTCGGAGCTCACTTGCATATGATATTTTAAAAATGTAAAAAAAAAAAACCCCAACAACAATTGTGCTTCTGTTCCCATATAGTATATATTTAGACACTTATTTACATAAGGCCTGGTGGATGTTACAGATTTGAATAATTTACCATTCAGTGACATCCACCTCACCTTCAGTGCATAATATTTAATTGTTATTTAATCGATCTCTCATGGTACAGTAACCAAAAGCAATCCTTCACAATTTATCTATAATAAAGTATTTGTAGAATATTGTGTAGGTTCAAGCTTTAAAAAACACCAGCTGGTCCATAAGGTATGCATTTAAGGGTTAATTCAACTTCCAAGTGGTCTGTAGCTCATATGTGATAAATGCTAAACATCCAGTCACCTCATGGTCTGTATTCTTGCTAAGCATTTGTCAAGTGTTAGAAAACCAATCAGGGTTCAGAAATTCTCCAGGCTCCCTGAACATTAATAAAATATTTCCAAGGTGAAACAATCAGTCAAAGTAAAAAAGAACCAGAGAACTCATTTACACATTGTTAATATTAAATATTCTTAGAAATTGACACTAATTAATAAATCATATACCTTTTTTCACACTAACTGAGCTTTAATTCTTGTGGGCCTTTATAATTTTTTTAAAAATAAGATACTTAATTTCATGGTGGAGAACGGATAACTTTGAAAACTAGCCTCACAGCTGTCAGAAAAGTTAAGTTAAACACTTCTGTATGAAGAAATACGTTTTTTAGGCACATTATAATGTTGACGGATCGGAGTTTTCTTCCTGTGTTAATTTTCCTCAACCCTGATTGTGGTGTTTGCTGTGCTTGTAACCTAATGAGGCTTGGACTGCATTCAGTACCATGGATTATAATGATATATATAGAATTCATGAATTAATTCAACAGTTACTCCTAGGATAATGTCTCTCTCACTGTCTCTCAATCTCTCTTCTCATATACCCCAAAATATCTGACGTGATGGATACCACTGCAGTGCAAGCCTCATCACATTTTTGCAGTAAATGTTTACTCACACACACTCTTACACACCTACGCACACAGGCCCTGTGATGTGGTTGTGCACAGCTGTTTCTGGAGGGTGTATTCATCGTCACCATTAGGAATGCTGTAGAGTTTATCACACAGTCACTGTTAGTCTCTATGCCTGATTATATCACTGTAATAAAGTTCAGCCGAATCTCATAATATACTTCTCTATTTAATTATAGTCATTAATGGACATCTATCAAATTAAAGTGTTATGTCTTATCACTGAAGTCAGAAAGATTTACAAACACTTCATTGTTTACTCCAGAATTATAGGTGCACCATCCAAACTCCATTATTATGATGTATCTAATTTATTTTTATTTATTTGTTTATATGATGTCACTTGCTCTTTTTGTCTGCTTCCTCTTCCTGTGTCCCACTTGCTCTGTTTTCTGATTGGCTGCGAAAGGCCTTACCGAACTTTCCGATAACCAGGTATCTCTGGACCTGGAAAGGAGCAAATCACCCAACTCAGGTAACCCCGCCCACATTTTAACTTGAAACCACACCCACTTTATTTCTAGAGGTGTATACAACTATACTTCATAGACTTTTTTCTGATCACTGACTAAAATGCTTGTAATTACACACACACACACACACACACACACACACACAGTACTCAAACAGCAGTCATATCGACTCAAGAAATGACTTTTTTTCATAATAAAGCAAGGCACACCCAGTTATTCCAAGATCCAGAACCACCATAACCCTACCTTGGATAAATCAGAGTCTCCATCCCCTCGGCCACCCCCACCACCATTCCCCGTTGCCCCTGTTCTGACAACTTAAGACATTACCAATACCATGTTCAAAACAGTTATACTATCAACTATTCAATGGACACCTGCCTTTGAAAAGGTCTTTAGAAATGCATTGGATTTTTACACATTGATCAGTCTACACATTCCCCTTCATTCCCCTCCAAAGAAACATTTCATTATAAAAAACATATTTAAGAAGCTTTGTCTGTGATTAAAGCTTCATCCTGCTTTTATTGCTGCACATCTATTTGCATACCTTTTCCTGCTACTCTAACGGCAATTTCATTCCTTTTCTTCTTTCTTCGGTATGCCTTTCACCCATTCCTTCACTCTCTACATTCTCCTGTATTGTATGATTTTTTTTTATAACATTGAATATCTCAAGGATATGCTAGCTTTGATGCATAATGCTTGATGACCTTACATGGTGTAGCTGATAAAGTGCCTATTTCTCTCTCTCTCTCTCTCTCTCTCTCTCTCTCTCTCTCTCTCTCTCTCTCTCTCTCTCTCTCTCACTGTTTTTGACTGTAGCAGTCATGGTTTTGCTATATTTTTTCTCTGTACTGTGTGCAGTCTGCTTGAATGATAGGCCCACAGGGGACCACTAGCGAAGCTCTGTAGCCTTTGGCTAATGGTTAAAGAAAAAATGTAGTGAAAGCAATGAGTGTGTGGCAGTGATGGTGGTGGTGGTGGTGGTGGTGATGGTGGGGTTTGATGACCATGTGCAGTCTTCACTCATTCATTCATTCATTCATTTATTTAGTTATTTAGTTAGTTAGTTAGTCATAACACGTGCCCTTGCAATTTTGCATGACATTTGTGGACAGGCAATTTAGCCAACATATCATCCTAAAGCACTAAAAGCCATTGAATAACAGGACAATGAGATAAAAGAGAGACTGACAATTTAAATGTTTTGGTGTTTTGACACTACCACCGATGCGTGTTTATGTGGAGTTGTTTAAGTGTCAGTACAACAGTGTATTAAATAAGTATCATGTGTGGGAGAGGCACTCACAGGCAGATGTGTTTTAAAAAGCATCATCATCACGGGTGCAGCTATTTATGCATTATATTAAGAGGAAGCTGCCATGAATATTTCATCATGCTATGATATTATTCCCTTTTCCCCCTTTTTTATTTATTGCAGGACTTACTATTAGTTTGCAAGGAGCCCTGAGCCTGAGAGGATGAATTATGAATGAAAAATTTCTTGAGCAGCTGTTGCTTTTTTTGTTGTTGTTGCACATATGTTTTTTTAGCATGCATCCAAAGGCACAATCCAGTTTTCAGGATTATTTTAGCGCCCACAAGATGAGTTCAGCCCGGTTTCCTGGCCGCGGACTAATTTTAATGCTTGGTGACTCTGTCCCTGAGCTCGGTGACTACACACTGCAAAATCCTACACTGAGTCCTTGTACAGTGTGCATGATATTCCTTTGATATTCTTAGTCTGCAAGTTATCACCCAGCCTCCTATCATATATACTGCAAGTCTGAACAACAACTGATGAGGGTCAAAGTACACCAAACACAGCACATCCCTGACACCCACTGTACTATCCATTAATGTGGGTGATGAGGGTAAACTGTAAAGACATTAACAATGCTTTGATATGAGCTTAAATAGTTGTTATGAGCAACGAATATAAAAACAAATATGCTTCCTGGTAGCATTCATTTAGTATCCATGTAATTTATCCTGTTTAGAGTCCTGAGGAAGCTGGAGCTGGAGGGGTTCACCTTGAACACCTCACCAGTCTATTCCAGGGCTAACACTTACGTTCTTACCTAGGGGCAATTTGAAGTAGCATGTGCATATCTTTGGACTGTGGGAGGAAACCGGAGCACCTGGAGGAGACCCAAGAAAATGGAGAACATGCCACAGAGAAGCAGAGAAATGTCCTCACCAACCCCGGGGCTCGAACCAATGACCTTTTTTGCTGTGAGGCAGTAAGAGTGCTTAACCACTACGCCTTCTGCTTCCTGGTACCAGAGAGCATTAAAAAACAACAAAATTGCACTGTACTTTACTGAACAGACAATCCCCAAGCTCATGGCTCCCTAGCTAGTAAATCCTCTACATTTCTCTTTGCGCTCATGTTTCCACATAAAATAGTTACAAAATCAAATGATATATTTTCTTGAGTAAGAGGGATTTGGGGATCAGACATGCTTTGCCATGGCTTTCTCTCTCCGAGCTTGCATAGAAGATTAAATACAGACAAGAACAAGAACCAGAACAAAAACAACAACAATACTACTACTACTACTACTACTAATAATAATAACTAGAAAAGCACTCAGAGAGTGCATACCTCCGCCAAGGCCGCAAAAAACTTTTCCTGGATCCCTATTATAATCTGGATCACTGTCAAACTCTAATCAATTGTTCCTTGTATCATTTCCCAGCTATCC
>JAQMYF010000012.1:45332197-45351628 GCA_030014195.1 Neosilurus mollespiculum | reverse complement strand
CTCTCTCTCTCTCTCTCTCTCTCTGTGTGTGTGTGTGTGTGTGTGTGTGTGTGTGTGTGTGTGTGTGTGTGTGTGAGTGAGTGTGTGTGAAAGAGGAGGATGGTGAGTGGTTATGAACACTCCTTTCACAGGCATCACTTTGTAATACAACACTAGATGAGGATCAGGAAGAAACAGAATGAGAGAGAGAGAGAGAGAGAGAGAGAGAGATGAGTTAACTGAACAAACGTCATATATAGTATTTGTTCATATTTATTATAAAAGTGAATTTGAGAAAGTCAAAAAGTTACGTATTGCTCATAAGAATGCTTGCTGCCCTTCTCTAGCGCCTCACCTCATCCATGCTTGTGTATGTATGTGCTGGTGAACAGTATGGATATGTTCTCTTGCATTTTATTTTGCAGACTGCCTGTATTGATATGGGATTTGCATCAGCTAATTTTATCTTTAGAATCAAACCTTCATCTAAAACATTAGCAAGAGGCAGCAACACCACATAGCTAAAAGTTTCTCCCAAAATTCTCATCTGAAAGTTCTAGATTTTTTAAAAAAAGACATTATACAAGACAATATATGCATCATGAAGATTTTTCTGCTGATGGTGCAATATTTAGCTATCTAACTTTTTAAAATCTTGCTAATTAGCTGTTTTTCCCAGTAGTTGCTCACTTAAGCTCATGTAACCTCATGCAAGCAGTGAAGGAATGCACAAGGACTGGAAAGCATGGTAGAAAGAATGGCAAAACTGCATGTACAATTTATATTTCTTTCTTTCTTTCTTTTATTTTATAATGTTTTTTTTTTTTTTGCTGTTCCTTTAGTACTTTTTAAGAGTGTTTTCATAAATAGTGTAAAAAGTGGACCATAATATTATAAGGTTCTATCGGAATGGAAAATGAATTGCTGATAGACCTTATGATAGTAAGGTCACAAAATACTGATCATGTGATTAAACTTAACTGTCATGATTTAAAAGAATGAAAGTGAATGGAAAAATGGAATGAAATATTGCCTCATTCAACTGGGCCTTGGGTTCAGAATGCAGCATGACTAATAGAAATGAGTTAAGTATATTACACTGTGTGAACATGCTCATGGAGTAAAAACATCCACCATGGGGAAAAGTGAAATGAAGGTTCTAAATGAATGAATGAAAGAATGAATGAATGAATGAATGAATGAATGAATATGTAAATCCAGCAAGGGTTCAAAATGCCAGTGCATTTTGGAAGAAGAAGAAGAAAGGGGAAGTCTGAAAAGATCAAAATCATATCAGTAATTCATGTAAATTACAGGGTGACACAGAGCATTTCGACAAAGCATCCTGTGAAAAGGATCCTAATTTACCCTTTTTATCATTTGAGTCATCCTCAGACACAACTCTGGCCCGATGTTTGTTTCCTAGAGCCTTTTAGACATTCATGAAGTTCCACTCAAGTAGATACATAAATACCATAAAAAAAAATCATTCAACACTGCACAATGAGGGTCTACCAGTGATGTCACCAAATCCCAGCCCATTACCAGTTGATCTGTGCCTACAGATTACAATAGCAGATTTCTGCAATTACCTATATATTTATTTATGACTTACATACATTCATTACATGCAAATGAATATGTTTATTTGCAAGGTTTATGCACAATGAGAAAAATGCTGCAGATTTCTCCATCTGGCTCACACAAATACACACTAAGACTTATCAGCACCAGCAGGCGTAATGGGAGGGATTCCACCTGCAAGGCACGGGTTATTGATTCTGCAAATTTCAATTACTGCTGCATACAAGAGCAATTTCCCCTGTGCCACACAGAACAACAGCACTTCTATTTACATCCAAATCCCACTCTGGCTCCACTTCTACAAGCAGCAGACAAAGAGCTTTCGAGAGAGGAAGGTTACCTCAAGGCACAGTGTACCACTTTTCTGTACACATTACAGATGCATGCACCGGCATGCTGAGGCCATTTTCTTAACCTCAGAGTCATACTAAAGTGAGTGGCACTGTGTGTACATGTAGTCATGTTTGTATGCTAAAGGACATTTAAAGCTAAGATGCTTTTCCATACACATGAGGCTGCTGTTTGTGTGGTTCACATGTTTAAAATAAACAAATATTTAAACTTAAAATTGCAAATACAACAACATTTTATCACCATGACTCCAGAAGCTTAAGCTGTTTTTATCACAGCCAAGACAGCACAGAAGGACAACAAGAAGAATTTAGCTAAATAAATCACATCCATATCGGCATGTCTTTTTTAGATTATTATTATAATAAAATATCCCAAGAAATATATTAATTGTTAGTTTTTCCAATCAAGACCATGCTAAACTTACAAGAGTGTGAACATATATTCCCTTCAGCCCATTCCTCAATGCTAATCAGATTACAAGCTGCTTTCTTATTCATCAGTTTAATCTTTATCATATTAGTATGGCCAAATTCCAGACTGGCTGAAGTGTGTATAAATGTTAAGCATAATGGTTTAACTTGAAATATATTGGATTTACAGTTAAATATTCAAAATCAATATCATTGTCATAGCCATTATAGTAATAGTATACATTAAGTAATCAGAGAGTGCAGACCTCCACCATGGGTTGTAGTGGCGGATGATATAGATTTACGGTGCCCCCTTGTGACCTGTTCAGCAAATTATTTTTCAGCTCTGTATTTTTTTCTTCTGGCACATTCTCGTTGATTTCCGCCTCCTTGCCCTATCAGGATCACAAAAATTTAAATAATAATAATAATAATCAGTAGTACATTGGCCTGAAGACCCACATTTGGTTAATACTTTGTGGAAATCCATCCATTAGTTTTCAAGTTATTGTTGTCAAATAAACACACACAACCAATCTGATAACCTTTCCCCTTGGTGGAGGTAATATGGGGTGTAGATGATAGTAATATGGGGAAAGATCAGCTGTTGTCTTCCACAGTATCTTTTGTGTTGTGTGAATACACTGTAAAATAAATAAAAGTAAAATAAAGAAATATATTTTTAACAGGATTTGCATTGTCTTATTATTGTTATGAAATTTGATTATACGGGGTTTCATTGGTTCAGCTCTGAGCTGCAGAACCATTCCAGCTCTGGCATCAACAATCGTAATATGCAAAGCCTTCTTCTAAATTTATTTTTTCATGGTGTCATTTCTCGGCTGTATTACCAACCACAATATAACAAATATCCAGTAACATTCTTAACTGCCTCTGACCTTTGCAGTATTGCTGCAAAATGCTTGCAAAATGTTGCTTTTGGTTCATTTTTTCTTTATATTTTGATATAAATCAAGTATGTGAGTGTGAATGTGGTTTTATATTTTATATGGTTTCTTTTCTTTTCTTTTTTTTTTTTTTTTGGTTGTTGTTTTGTGTTTCTATTTCTGTAACAGATCCACCAGACCACACTGAATCCCAAATGTACATTTCAGAACAAGAGCAAGTGCATATATTCTCAATACATTTTTCTTTTGCTCTGTTCTGATAAAATATTAAAGGCTGTTCATGTATATGTGAATGTCTGAGTGTTTCAAACAGTAGAGTAGAGTGGAATCCCTGTTTTCTGGTGGATGAATATGATTCAGCATGAAGAGGCATGGTCATGTATGCAACACTGCATGTGGGATTATTATTATTTTTTTTTTTTTTGTTGAGTTTCATTTATCTTATTCCTTACTTTCCCCAGTTATTTTTTTGTTCAGTTTGAAACCATTTAGATTTTTTGTTTAATGGATTAATTACCTCTTTCTTTCCTGTTTCTTTTGTTTCAGTTAAGGGACCGGGCAGAAAGTTAAGTCTACCCACTGATCTTAAGAGTGATCTTGGTACGGTAGGCCGAAAGCGAGCAGTTTTTCTTTGAACTTATTTCCTTTCTTTCGACTCATCTTTTCTTCTCATACTGTTTCAGAGATCATGCTGAGGGACTTTGGTTCGTTTGTGCCTGTTGCTTTTTTTAATCATATATTCTTTCTTTCATTGGGCCAGACTGATGAACAGCAGACACCAGTGTATTCACTTTCTTTCTGTGTGTGGTCTCTGAAATCATCTTTCTTTTAGTTTTTTTTAAATGTGTACATTTTGCAAGTGTTTAAAAAGGTAGTTTGTACCTCATATCTTTACATCCATTCTTTACTTGGAAAAATCTCACTCTGAAAAAACTTGCTTTCACTCTCTTGCGGTTGGTTCATTCTTTATCCCTAAATGGCCTTGCTCCATCCAAGTTGGACCATTTTATACCTCAGCATAACCACATTCTAACTCTACTTGACCATTCTTTAAGTATATAAACACCTGCTCCATTGTAATTGGACCATCCCCTAGCTCTGAAGAGCCATGCACTGACTTGAACCATTCTCTGGTGTTGCTTCATTGTGACTGGATCATTCTTCTCTCTTTTCAACTCTACAGAAATCTGTCTCTCACTAACTTTTTTTGAATTGCACTTTATGCTACTCCTCGTCTTCTTCATGTCTGGTCTTTCTTGCATGCTTTAGTAGAGGGCTGAGCATTTTTCTTCTTTACAAATGCCTTTTACATGCTGTGCTAGTCGTAACAACATAATAACCAGCTTCTTTCAGGAGGCTTGATTTGTACTTTAAGAAGAATGGACTGTGAGGATAAAGGCTTTGGTTTGAGTGAAAATACTTAAGTAGATAAGAATAATGACTCTGCCTGTGGTTTGAATGGACCAGGGACTGAACATATTTGTAGCTCAGGATTTTAACCAGTTGCAGGGTATACTTACTGAATATGGATATGAAAGTAGCTGAAAGCCGTAGTTATTAAAAAAGTTCTGGTTCTCAGTGGAAATCTTGTGGTTGCTTGTGTGTTTAAGTGATGATGCAAATAAAACATCTAGGTGTACATCAATCTAGGTTTGGTATATATCATTTCACAGTGATCATGCACAAGTTTCCCCTGAAGTGCTTCTTCATTCTTCTTATATCCACATAGCAGTTCAGTACAATTTAATGAAGTGGCACGTGTGAGATTCTCCAGTGTCCAGGTTAATAGTGCAGACCAGGGGAAATAGAATTGGAGATGCCTGCAGCCTAGGCTTCCATTGTGGTTTTCCTCATCCTCAGTAAGCCAATAGCATTTTATTACAAAATGCAGAAAGGACTTTTTTCTTAAGGCAAAATGAAAACAATTTAAATTTATTGCAGGATATTGTTCCCTTAGCATTATCTGGCTCTCCCATTTATTCTTAACCTATACGGACCTTAGTAACATATGCAGATATCAGGGTTAAAATATTAAGGTCATGTTGCTGAAAGTTGGTGTGCTGAAATTATAATGAAAGAACCATTTGAAAACGTTGGAGAACCGTATGAATTTATAAAGTATTCAGTACTGAATTTTTCCTGTTCAATAATCTTGTTCTATTTCATAGCAAGGGAATGTAGTGTCAGTACAACTCTGGAGAATTTGCGGAGAATTTTGATGCCTTTAGAATTATTTAGAATCCCTACAAACATTTAACACACACCAACCTGTTTTTATTTCTGTCTCACTTCTACATATTTTGAAGTAAAGACATGGTGAGAGGATGAGAAATTCCCTTTGCAATACCACTCTCTTGCGAATGACAACTCTACCACGATTGTTTTTTCTCCTATTTTGTTTTCTACTTTGCTTTCTTCTTTGTTTTGTGCTTTTTCTATGAACTAACAATCCTGATAATACATTACATTTATTTTTAATGTTATGCTCTCCCTGTCTATCTCATCTCCCCTAACCAGCTTTTGCTCCGACTCTTTCCATCTCTCTCTCTCTCTCTCTCTCTCTCTCTCTCCCTCTCCCTCTCTCTCTCTCTTTCTCTCTCTCTCTCTCTCTCTCTCTCTCTCTCTCTTTCTCTCTCTCGGAGTTTCCCTACCTCGGTTGCATTTGTGCTAATGCTTTGCCCGTTGTTTCAGATCATGTGAATGGACATTGCACTAGTCCAACTTCGCAGCCATGTGTTTCTGGGAGACCCCGTGCTCCAGGGGCCCCTGAGGGGCCTCGTCTCACCCGCCGTGGGCCCGGACGACCGCCATTCCGCAAGGCCCAGTCAGCCGCATGCATGGAGGTCTCTTTGCCTGTGTCCTCCCTCACCGAAGGTGTGTGCTTGGTCTCCATCTCCCAGTATTACCTCCGTCCCTCCTTTCCTTATTTCTCCCTCCCCTTTTTTTCCTTACCCTCCTTTCCTTGCATGTAAATCACTCATCAGAGGATAGGAGCAAGAAAGAGGGTAGGTGCCTAGTAGCCATATTCTCTAACTGATTTATTTGATTGCTTTCTTTTTATAAACTCTCTTTCCCTGAGGAGAAATTGGTGACTTCAAATGGGCCCAGTAGCACACTGATTGGCCCATAATGAGGGAAATGCAGTGCCTTTTTTTAAGCACCAATTTCCTCATTTTTCACTGCAAAAACATAACAACTTGTAAAGTATTTTTGTGACTTTGATTCTTGGCTGGTTTGTGCTTCAAGCTGAATTGGCTCATCTTTCAAACACATACAGCTGATCAAAAACACTGTGAAGGACTGAAAGAAACAACTAATAAAGCAAAAATAATTATTAAATAAATAAAATGCACAAACCACATCACAGCAAATCACAAAAATGAATCAGCTTTGTGAGCTTTGGGTGATTCTTCCATCCCTCTTATGTTTGAGACTATACTAATGATTCAAACATAAGGCTGAATTCAATTACCGCTATGATAAAAATGATCATTTTCATTTTGAATGTGCTTTGTTGGGACTATACTGTGCTGAGTGCTAGGACAAAGTAAAGACAGAGGCTGCATCATAAGGAGCTTCAGAACATGTATGATATTCAATTTCCCAAATTCTAAAAACTAAAGTTATAGCCTTTAACACTTGTTTTAAAAAAAAAACCCACAGCTCTCTAAGGCTGTCAGTAGAATTAATTTAAAGACTGAATGCTAACAAGGAATGTGTGGGAAATCTGCCAGATTTTGCTGAGACTCAGTAATTTAAACGAAACATTTTTTAAAAAATAACCAAACAACACAGAAATACTTTTATTTTGGTTATTTTCTCTAATTGCCTGAAGAAAATCACCCTGTGTAAGGAGTCAGTTTAAAGAGTGCATTCCCAAAGTCATATTTATAGGTTGTTTTGCAGTATAATATTATATACTGGGTCAGATTATAGATTAAAAATGAAGGAAATAAGAAATAATATTTTTGAAATAAGAAAAATGATATGTGGGACAATTTTTTTTATGCTCTCTCATTTCATTTCAAAATTAACTTTTATTACTCTTTACTCATTTTGTTGTGCCAAACCCCATACATTCTCAATTTACTCTGCTAGCTCTTGTCATGTGTACAATGCAACTAAACCTTCACAAATTCATTGTTAGTGGTCCTGTCAAAACCAATTTACATTTTTTTCTTCATCCATGTTTCATACATGGAAATCTTGAGCACTAGATTCCTATTCTTCTGTTTTCAAATAACAACCTTGCACAAGATGGCTCAGACTGGCTCTGTTTCTTTACAACTGAATAACTACACAAAAACCTCATAGATCAGTCAAAAGGATTTAAAGTAAAACTACTTTGACAGAATATCTACAATTTCATGTTACTGTTCATAAAGTATGATCTCTGCACAATATTACAGATGTTTTTCTGTAATATCGATGGCATCCAAAATGGTGACTCGTTACTTACCCCTGAGGCTTCTGGGAAGGGTGGGCTATCTTTGTAACTGTAACCTTGCACATGGTAAAATGGTGATAATGCTGCAAATGTAAACATTTTAAGAGCTAGAATACAGTAGTACTATGTGCTTTGATTGACTGGAGCAAAGATATGCTGTTAGGTGCGATAGACTGCTAATAACCCTCAAATGAGATGGTATATTGTGGGAGTGGCATCTCACAGTTTGGGGGAAGAAACTGTTTGCTAATCTGTTAGCTAGCAAGACATAAATGACATAGCAACATGTACAGTATATACTGTACATAGCATACAGTGTGTCTTGTGTGTACTATTCCTGCCTATATGTGCTTGTATAGGGCAACTGTTCATTTGCGTTATCTCCTTGTGCTTTTGAAAATTTGTATCAATTTCCTGCCATTATTGTGCACATGCACATCATTTATCCTACCAACGCAATAAGCTACTGACACCTCAGCCCTGTTTTTGCCATAGCATTACTACCTCAGAATCACTTTTCACTCCTCTCTGATCTAATATCAGCAGAAGTTGCTTTCTCTCTCTCTCTCTCTCTCTCTCTCTCTCTCTCTCTATTTGTAATCCTGTTTACATGGGGGTGCACACCACAGGACAGAGTACTCAGCAGCATACAGTGTCACATCAGGTTCATTTGATTGACGATAACGCCACCATCCTTCAGGTGGTTATACGGCAGAGGTTATTTGTTAATAGAAATGATTACCCGACAGACAGAGAGCACATTTTAGGCTTGTTCAGGACTGACATTTTTACTTAACAGACCAGACAATGAGAGTGTATACATCCTTAGCTTCCAGTTTAGGTTAGATTTGCATTATGTCTGTTTTCCATTCAATTTGATTTTCCATTATGCTTCAGCTTGTGAAGGTTTTACGATGGCCTCCCAAAGATTTTTGTACCAGGTCAGCTGACTTATATTCATACTCTTATTTGTCCTAGACCAGAAATAAGTTTTCTTTATTTCAGAAAATTATCCATGTCCATTAGGGACACTCCATTGCTTCCATAGTCTCCATGCTGTGCATGCGTCCCTATTGCTACACAGCTGGGTCGCTGAGATATTTAAAGGTCAATTATCAGCAAGAAAAACCGGGCTGCAACTAATGAGACACGCTACAGGAAGTGAGGACAGCAGGAGAGGGGTATTCAATCACAGATAAATAACAAGCAGGGATGGAGCACACTATGTACACGCTATCATACTGTATGTACAGTGCCTTATGTCAAATCCATACAGAAACAGGACACACAAGAATATGTTCAGACGCTGACACAAACAAGCGCAAACAAATTTCCAGTCATACAAAGTTGAAAGACAGTAGTAGATACACCCAAACTGACACCCATCTTCAGTAACAAAGCTTACTTTGGGCAGTGTGGCCTTTTGGTAGTACCACTCCCTCCAGGCACATTATTCAGTACACCGGGTTGAAGCAATTTGATTGTAATCTTATAGCCTAAACTTTTAGAACTGGTGTGGAAAAAAGAAACAAATGTTAAATACCACAATGTTATGACCCTCTAGGGCTTGAAACACCATCAGTAACAAGGCACAAAGCATAAACAAAAGAGTCCACACATGAACTCAAACCACATCTTGACAGTAAATGTCGTGAGAAACTTGGTCTCTGAGATCCTGACAGAGACAGTGTATTTATCTCCATACCACAGCAAAATTCTGTTCACTTTCGATCATGAAATATTCACACTTGCACAGCTGATGTGGCTAATTATGTTCACGCAGTCACCGCTAATGCATCAAAGCTTGTTGAAGTTGCTGTGGTGATGTCTGTTCTGAAAGACATGCTAAAGGTCAGTGGGTGTGTTAATTCAGTGAAATCTGACGTGTGTGTGTGTGTGTGTGTGTGTGTGTGTGTGTGTGTGTGTGTGTGTGTGTGCTTGTTTTGCTCTCACCATGTTTAAAAAATAGCCCTTTTGCCTTTGGGCAGTCTGTGTATCTACACCGGTACATCTGTACATGACATCCTAACAGAGCTCGTGCACTATACCTACACAAATTCTCAGTATACACAGTATACTTCTCTTCACTCAGCCCTTGCAGTGAAGAAGATCTCTAAATTCTCAGCATGTAGGCAGAACATGAGAGCTGTGAGCCTCTCTGATAACAGTATCAACCAGGCTGAGTAACTCACCAGTACACACGACAGCCAGAGGGGGAAAAAAACGGGCCACAGACAGCAGTGTGAACACCAAGATTACAGCTCTTGACAGTCAGCTTTTACCAGGGATCTGAAAACTCGTAAAAACATTCTGTTATGGTGGCTATCTTTAAGTCAAGGAAATCTAAATTGTGATTATTTTTTTCCCAGGTTGAGAACAAAAAGCTTTCTTTTTTATTCTCTTGAACAGTTGTCTCCTTTCTTTTCTTCTCTCTCTCTCTGTCCAAACACTGGTTTTGTGTAAGTTTGTCTGTACCGTGTGTGTGTGTGTGTGTGTGTCTGTGTTGAATGTGTCATTTATATCTTTCTATATGGATGTCTTGTTCTATTTATGTTTCATCGCTGTCAATATGCATGTGTATGTGTGTTCTGTGATGTTTCACTGTACATCATGAACATGTTTGGTGGTGCCATGAATGTGGCTCCCTGTGCGTCTGCGTCGTCTTCGTTTGTGTGTATACAATGGATAGGTTACCCGTCCAGACGGGCCATGCTGCAGCAGTTGCATGGTGTCAGTATGTACTCACACGATGAGCACCACATCACCAGCTACTCCTGGAGCGAGAGAGGTAAGGAGCGGATGTCTGGGGATCTCAAGTAACCCCTGGCTCCTGTTTCGTCTTGTCGCACTTCGTCCAGTCCTGCCACTCATCGTTTTTTTGCATCCCGTTCCAGTAATGCTCTTCAATGTGTTCAAGCTTTTTCTCTTTGTCTCCAGGTTTGGGGTAAACCACGTTGTTGTTCTTCGGTTTCTGTCCTGCAGCAGTGTCATATCCACATCTGTCACATGTCTTTAGATAATGGCTTTGAACTTGATGTTCCCATTTCACTACATGTTGAAAGGTTCAGCAAGAGTTACCCACTTGGCCAATCATAACTGTGCGTGCATGGGGTGGGTGGATGGATGTGTGGATGAAGAAATTAAATGAATAATAACCATGTGTGTTAACTGTTCACCAGTTCTAAGTAATTTACTAAATTCCCTTTAGCCATTATAAGACAGCGTTACTGATCCCACTGTGGGAAATGTTGACAGAGGTTGAAATGTTTTCTACAAGTGTTCTGTTTCCACAGTGTGATCAAAAATTTTAATGGATGGATTCTGTTGAGTGGTACACGTTCACTTTTTTCTCGGATTCTTGTTACATTTAAATAATTGACCTTGGCAGTAAATGAGATACAGCTCATTTACAGCTTAGAGAGAGAGAGAGAGAGAGAGAGAGAGAGAGACTGATATTCCTTTAAAAAAGATTAAGCTAAAACATGATAAATTATGGCTTATACACACTTGCTCTGTGTGTATGTATGTGTGTGGTATGTGTGTGGTATGTGTGTATGTATGTGTGTGGTATGTGTGTGTGTGTGTGTGTGTGTGTGTGTGTGTGCGAGTGGATCAATAAAATGAGGTATTTTGTTTCCACTGTCATGTTGTCCTGTTTGCCTGTGTGTAATCATGTATTCATCAGAGATTTAAATAATTACTTGTTAAAGATGACTTATTTTTTTTTCCAAAATGTTCATTTTAAGATGTTTTACAATAATATTAACTTGATCTTTTTATTTTACAGTTCCTCTATTATCTCCCAGTTTTTAAAGACTCTCTCTCTCTCTCTCTCTCTCTCTGTGTGTGTGTGTGTGTGTGTGTGTGTGTGTGTGTGTGTGTGTGTGTGTGTGTGTGTGTTGCTTGCTCGCTATTTCACCTTTCCACTTCCCTTCTCACTCATTCTCTCTGTGTTCCCTCCTACTTGGTTTTCCTTCTCTCGTGTCTTCCTTTCTTTCTTCCTCTCTCCTTCACCCCCTGCTCCCTTTTTTCCAGAGAGCCGGGAAAATTCATTCAGCCGGTCACGGAGTTCCAGCGTCTCCAGTATAGACCGGGACACCAAAGAGGCAGTGACTACGCTGCAGTTTGGGGAGTCATACGGGCGCAAGTCAGATGCACTGCCCACACCATGCCTGTGGGTGGGCACCAGCCTGGGCCTTGTTCTTCTAGTGCCCCTGTCTATTGCCACTAATGAGCAGGAGAGGCTGGAGGACCCCGTCACCGTCGCACCCACCAGTGAGCAAAAATTTCTCTGCCAATGTTATCGAAAACAGCCTTTGCTTCCATTCATATATGAGTAGAATCTAGTCATAGATTAGCTAGATCTTTGAAAGATTCCACCACTGACAGCAACTTTTGCACACTTCTCTGTCTGCAAACGTCAGGGTTTATAAAGTTGTGATCTGATTGGCTGATCACACTTCAAGTGTAAACAGATTTCTGCCTTCCATCAAAAAATTGCATCTCTCTCTCTCTCTCTCTCTCTCTCTCTCTCTCTCTCTCTCTCTCTCTCTCTCTCTCTCTCTCTCCCCTTATCCTTTTCTGTGTTCTCATTTTTCTTTCTCCTTATCTTACTCTTATCTTCTACCTCAGGCACAGTCTTGATGCTGAAAGGTTCAGTCTTGCGTTTTGGTTTCCTGGACTGCACTGGCGCTTTGATCCACAGTGCATATGAGGTGTGGAGAGATCCGCATGGCGCTGAGGACTCCGATCGGCCCCGCAGGAGAAAGTTGGTCAACTTTTCACCCTGTTCCTCACAGGAAGCCAGCGGTGAGGGCCACCTGGCTGTCGTGTGCTCTGAACGCCAAGCCAAGGTCTTTCTCATGCCCTCACAGGCCTGCCTCTATGTGCACAACATCACAGAGTCATCATTCGTACTGCGAGCTGATGTGGTGGCTGTCTCCAACAGTGTGTGCCTGGCCTGCTTCTGTGCCAACGGACATGTCATGATCCTCAGGTTCTGTTCTATGCTCACGTCACACATTTAAGCATTTAAAACATTGATTTTGTTTGTTGATTTGTAATTATTATTTAATGAAAATAAAAGCGAATGAACATATTTTCTAAATTCCTAATGTTTTTTTTTACATTTGTGATGTTTATAATTTTATATTGATTAAAGTTTACATATTCTATTCCAGGGATCCTCCTATAAATGGTAATATTGATGATTACTTCAGCACTGGCACTGATCCAACCCTTTAAAGCTTTAATCCCCAGAAGCATTGATTTCCCTAATCCTAGTCCTAATTCTGAGAATAATGTGGAGACACTCTTAATCCTGGTGTTATCCCTGGATGCAATCAATAAACTGGCACCGCCAAGCAGTGATTCCTCTCAGTGCTATTTATTGAGCGATAAAAAGACTATCGATGTGTTTTTTAAAATGTTTTCCATATTTTATTTTATTTTTTTTTACTTTTGCAAGAATATTTCCCCCTTCAATACTATGAATGCTTGATTTAATATCCTTGATGTTCTGTGTTCATGCTGCAGCCTGCCAAGTTTACGGCCACTGTTGGATGTAAACTACCTGCCGCTAACAGACATGCGCATTGCTAGAACATTCTGTTTCACCAGTGGTGGTCAGGCCCTCTACCTGAGCTCTCCGACAGAAATACAGCGCATCACCTACAGCCAGGAGATATGTGATAACTTGCAGGTGTGTGTGTGTGTGTGTGTGTGTGTGTGTGTTTGTGTGTGTAACTGTGTGAGCATGCATTTGTGTGCATAGTTTTCAAGTTTTTGTGCAGAGGGTGGTGACAGTGCCTACTGAAGTAAAATGTCATGCTTGTCATAGATGCTTTGAGCTCTGCTGTGAAGAGCCCTGGTGCATCTTGCAAGCTCTCTTCCTCCCCCTCCTTCAGTGTAGGGATGGAATAAATGAAAATCTGGAGAGTTCTTGTCTGCCGTGTGATTTAGTTCAAGTGTAGCCTTTGAATTTTGTAGTACCACTGTATGGTTATAAAGCATACATATACATACATCACTCACATAAAAATGTCACTCGCACTGACTGACCCAGTTGATTGGGTACAGGAGATGCTAGGAGAGCTTTTCACACCGATCGAGACCCCTGAGGCACAGAACCGAGGCTTCCTGAAGGGATTTTTTGGGGGAAATGCACAAACCTTTGACCGAGAAGAGCTCTGTAAGTGCAACTCTCATTTATCTGTGTATATGTATCTGATTTTACTTGTGAATAACTACAGTACAAAAAGTCTCTTGCTACACTTTATGTATAGTTGGTGAGGCAGCAGCAGGGAAGGCATCTCGAAGTTTGGCTCAGCATATACCAGGCCAGGGCAGCGTGGAGGGCATGCGGGTAGCAGCTGGCGGGGCAGTGGGTGATCTTGCCCGCGCTCGCATTGCCTTGGATGAGAGAGGACAGAGACTAGGAGAGCTGGAAGAGAGGACGGCACACATGATGGCCAGCGCTGAGACTTTCTCCAAACATGCTCATGAGGTAAAAGGGAATAAAAAGGAAAAGGAGTACAAAACGACTTATTTATGCCTAAGAGCTTGGGTCATACTCAAATGGAGGGGAGTTATCTAAATTAAGATGATATATCAGATATTAACAGAGGTGGGATATGAACATCAATCAATAAAATTTGTGCACTGATGGCAGGGTGGATGTCACTGAATGATCCTCCAGAATATTCAATTCATCGACTGAGTCTGAGGTGCATAATTTATTTAGTATAAACTAAACAGGGACATAAGCAAAAAAAAAAAAAAAACACTACAAAAGATTATTATGGTTTATTTCTTATTATTTTTAAGTCACGGCGAATATAGGTGAGCTCCACACACATGCCGAGCAGGTGCAGAACTGTATAGTGGCATCTCTTTAATTCTTTTTTAAAGAGTTTTAGTATACCAAACTAAAATTAAATTTTAATAGTTTATATTTACATATTTTAACCATGACAAAGGCAGGTCAGGTGAGCTCTGTGCTTCGACCCGAGCTAAGCGGCGTGTAGCTAACAGCTTCTGTTTGGCCTGCTCATTCATAGATTAGTACATACTACACGGTGCTCTCTTACGGTGTTTTGGTATATACCATGCAGAAACACGAGAAAACAAACTAAAACTAGATTTTAATCATGGTAATAATAACAGCGTCTGTTTCAAGTAAAGTGACATATTGTGTGGGTTCATTGTTTTGATTCAAGCATTATCCACTTGGGTTTTTTTTTTTTTTTTTATCCTGAGATAGTGAACCAGTGAAAATAGTGAATTGTCCCAGGCCTGTGTAGTATATACACTAATACATGCTATTAGATGCCCAAGCATTTTGCATTTACCTTTCCTCATAAGCGCTAGTTGGCTAGATCAAATAATATAACGTGAAACATAATGTGTATGGATTTTAAACCCCAGGCACAAGTAAGCTAATTTTAGCTTTATACTAATATGCTACTCATATATGTTGGTTTTCACTTTTTTCTACAGCTGATGCTGAAATGCAAAGACAAGAAGTGGTATCAGTTTTAAGTGAGTTAGCCTGGAGGAAGGCTAATTCTCCAACTACAAGAGGGCACTTCTCTGGAACATGGACCTTCAGTTTTTGAAAGAGAGGTTGAAAGGTGCTTCTGGCTGTTCCTTCTCTCTGGGGCTATGTATACAGGACTATACTTCTTAATCAGACTGGTCTGACAGACTGAAGACAATAACTGATGGACAGACACCATTAGTGTTAACAACTCTGGGTGGTTCCTCCCCTCATACGTTATGGATTAGACCATCCTTCATTCATGTACAGGGGCCGGGGGCTTCTTACAGGAGGAAAATTGGCTTTTGCTGTGTAGAGACTATAAGAAAACGTTATATAAAAAAGACTGCATGAAACAAAAATGGATGACCTATAAAAACATAAAACTGCCATATTCAAAAGCAGCATGATACTTTAAAACAAAGGGAAATAAAAGAATAACATAATTTTATTTAATAATATAAGCCAATAACAGAATCCTATGACAAAATCTTTATATTTTTTGAAATAGCGATAAAATATAAATAAAAAGGGAAACTGTATACCTGCATTGCTATAAGGCCAAAATTCTGGGTTTTTTTTCATTGCTCCATACGACTTCTTTTGAATAATGTATTATTTAAAAATTTCCACCACAATGTCTTCACGCAATGTGCTCCACCCTTGTGTTCTGACTGCAGACATGAAAAACGATTTGAAAACTACAACACTACAGGACCGAACAACCGCGCGCGCCAACATCCTCCCAACACTCTCACCCATGCGAATTCATGTCACAACTCTTTCAGAACAATACAGTGTTTATGAAGTAGCTGCTAACATATTGCTGTCCCTTGAATAACAGCTTTACTACTCACTCAAGTTACTTCACCCTCTCCTAGAAATGTATGATGTGGTTTTAGACGTATAAGCGAGAAATAAGCTGTACTGGGCAATACGTGCTATGAGTGTATCTGTGTGGTCTTACTTGAGTGTGTTTTTATTCATGAAGCCAATGTAATAAATAATACATGTGCCATATTCTAGATGGGTGAAGTATCTTTCCTGTAAACTAGCGATGAACTTACTCTGTCTGTGGTTGATATTTTGAGGCGTTACCTGTAGATTAAACTCATTCAAAGAGTTATTCTGATCCTTTGTGTCTGTTCCAGTACACTGCAGTACACTTCAAATGTTTGTTCTTTTTATTTGTGTGGGGTTTGATTTATAATTGTCACCTTATCTGTTTTTGTTTTCCGGACTTTTCCGCTGCCTTGGATCACATGTAAGAAAGTCTGGCGAGTCAAGGTGTACCTCAGTCTAAATATATTGAACGTAAAACCATTGCCAAATCCATGAAGCTTGAACAAGAGAGTTTATCAGTAGTTTGAGGTCAGAGGATGATTTATTTATGTCCTCTGATTTGAATATGTATAAGGGGGCGGAGACGGTGCCATGGTGATGGTACATGAATATTTGTCGTTTGAGCAGTCTTTTAAATGTATGTATGAAGTGTCGTATGAATCCTAGACAACCTTGCACAATGGGGCAATCTTGCTCACACAGATGTTGGTCTCCTTGTGAGCAAAAATATTCTGAATCTTATTTTACGTGAAAAAAAAACAAAACACACATGATGTAATTGGTTTAATGCTTTCTTTAACCTGTTGTGATTGTGTACGACATTTTGTTTATCTTTTATATTATCATTCACAATAATCTCACCCCATCTCTCTCCATGTCTTCTGCACTTCCACCTTGTATATAAACTGGCCAAAGCATTCATATGTATGCTGATCAAATCGAAATCGACCAAACCGGTAGAGCAAGGATTTCATTTCATCTGAGGCTATCACAAAGCAAAACCAGTTATTAATATATTTAGGGACACTTCAGTCCAAAAAAAGCTAGCATGGCTAAGAAATGTATCCAGGGCATGAAAGCCAGCAGTAAGGCTTAACTATCCCTTTAACTCCAAACTTAATATAATACACAAGTGTTAACCAAGTAAACGTACATGCCCATGGTAATAGCCATTTCATTCTATAGATAAATTACCAACATTACTATCCATCATTTCAAGGCTAAAAGAAAGTGCATATATCCAAAAAAAAAAAAAAATCTGTTACTCAGAATTTCAACCATCATCATGTTTGTTTTTAACAGCAAAAAGTAAATAAAAAAACAGGGTGTTATGTTTCTATGTTCTCAGCTTTTCTACTAAAATGTACAGTTGAACCTGAAGAGAGTTTGGAGAAATGTCTTACAATGAACTCGTGATTTCTTCTGTAAATGTTTTACCTGTTGAAAGATGGTACTGCGTCTAAAATTCTGAATGTAGTTCTGTAGTCCTCCCTCTATCCCAGACTCTGAGCTGCTCTTCTCTACAGAGAACGCGGCAACGTTCGTCTTGTTTAAATGGATACTACCACTTTTTGTTCTAATTGATATTACAGTAGTATTATAGAGGTCACTGGAATTAAAAAATAATAAACAAATCATGAAACATATGTTGATGCTAATCAAATTAAAATAAACAATGATTGATGTACTCATGACAACGTGAGATTCATTTGTTTCTCACTCTATGTTTTGTTTAAATGAAAATCAAATTAAATATGAAAATTTGTGTCACCTACTGTCAGGGTTATTATTTGTTTGTTTGTTTGTTTATTTGTTTGTAATAAGCAAATAATTATGCATAGCACTGATCTGGACTTCAGAGTGTGTCTGGAGTGCAATGGAGTTCACCCAGTAAAGTAAAGCAAAGGACTCACATAGCTGGTTGACACCGCCTGTTACTGCTGCCTAGTAATCTCCAACCCTGTTCCTGGATATCTAACTCACTGCAGGTATCTCCAACCAAAATCTAACATACCATTTTTAGCTTATCAAGAATGCCTTAAGGCATTCAGATGGCCTTTAGATAGTCATGTCTCTAGGAACAGGGTTGGAGAGCACTGCTGTAGCTATTCCGAGAGCATTCCGGCTGATTTTGCAGGCGGTCTCATGCAACAGTACGGGTGGACTTACTCTCTACCGGCAGTAACTGCAATGTATACAAGGCAGTCACTATGCCATGTACATTTTTACCTCTAAGGGAATCTATGGTAACATCCGGTACGCCATGTAGGCCTCACGGACGTATTCATGATCTGCCACGTAACCCACAGTCAATCTCAACACAAGCAAACTTTCCATGAATGGAAGTCACGCCCACCCAGCTCTCAGGGTAGTTCCTCGGCTCTGGTGTGCACGGAACACTTATGAAATAATGCCGGTTGACCCCTGCAAAGGTTAAAGAAAAAATACATAAATTAATAAATAAATAAATCTACTGGGGTCTACTGTGAAGTGTATAACACAATAATGTGTGAATGAGTGTTTAAACCCTTCTTTAGGCAGAATTATTATTTTTAGCTGTTGATTTCCTGACTTTATTTTCACCATAAAACTAGAAGTGTTGCAGAAAGCTCTACTCTACTATATGAACACGTCATTTCTGCGCACATTTGCGCAAATCGTGCGCTGTATGAACACACCTGACACACTCTGTGGAGCCGACCAATCAGAGGTTACGCGTCGGGGAGAGGAAGCGGGCCACGTCCAGAAACCACATGCTATCCTACTGCATAGTATGGGACCAGGGAAGAAGCGTTTGGTGGTGTTGAATCATGCTGTTTAGTAGGATAGTGCGCTCTTTCAGTGTGTATAGCATTCCTGTGCACAGTCGGCACGGTGGTGTGTTTGTGCACATCATCTGGGTCAATAGTGAGGGTTAGAGAGCAAAGCCTTAGAATTTGATGACGTAGTGTGTCGGTGTTAATACCAGGTAAACCTGCGGCCTGATCTTGGAAGGCTGTGTGTAAATCCGACAATGCTGTGGCGCCGGTTCTGGGGGTGTTTGCTGTACTGCACGGTTCCAGTGGTGGTGTGCAGCAGCAGTGCACTGCTACCCAGTGCCTCGAGAACTTTGGTTTGGGGCCTGGGACTCGAACCCGACGCGGTGCTCCCTGCCCGCTTCTTCTTCATCCAATCCGTGGACAAGGCCGGGGGAAAGTAAGCAGGCCTGTCGACTTTATTCCTTCACGGCAACGAGTTTAGTTCAAGCTTCCCTCCTCTTGATGAATACACTGACTGAATACACCATAAATAGATTATTATAGAGTTTTGGCGGTCACATGAAATATATATATATATATATATATATATATATATATATATATATATATA
>JAQMYF010000012.1:45314547-45332097 GCA_030014195.1 Neosilurus mollespiculum | reverse complement strand
CACACACACACACATATATATATATATATATATATATATATATATATATATATTATTTATTTATTTATTTTTGCGTGACTTTGCTATAAAAATGAGTTGTGTAAAAACTCAGACATTTCATTGACCTTTTTACTATCGTTCTGTTAAGCAGGATTCCTCAATTACAAGCCGATGTAGTGAATTACGCATGCGCGGAGAGGTATGTGACGTCACACTAGAAAATAGCCGCTGTAGGAGGAATGCTCTCTGAAGTTAGCCGGACACAACACTGCACCTTGTAGGTTATCACCAGGCAAACTTTTAAAAAAGAGTGGAGCTGGTGATTTGAACATTTATTAATTTGCCCAGAGGGGCAGTGGTGGCCCGGTGGTAGGATGCTGGATTACTGATCCCAAGGTCGGAGGTTCAAGCCCCACTATCACCGGGTTGTCACTGCTGTCCCACCAGTGCAGCTAACTGGGTTATCAAATGCCGACCATGTCTCTCACTGTCTGTGGCTGATTTCCGTCAGCGTGTTTCTGTCCAGGGTGTACTCTGCGCTCGCCCAGTGTCGGCTGAGATGGGCGCCAGTCTCCCTGTGACCCTAATTAGGATTAAGCAGTTCAGAAAATGAATAGATGAATGAATAATTTGCCCAGCAACTTGGGCTGAAGAGAGTAGACTTGAGGCTATCTCCGCCAACTCTGGACGAAGGGATGGTACACTCTGAACAGCTCACCAGTCCTTTGCAGGGCTAACACGCGCACGCACACACACACACACACACACACACACACACACACACACACACACACACAACCAGCCACTCACACCTAGAGGAACAGTCAGTTAGCCTAATGTAAGTCTTTAGAATGTGGGAGGAAACCAGAAGTAACCCAGGTAACAGTGAGAACATGCAGACTCCACGCAGAACGCCCTTCCTGAGCCGGGGTCCCGAACCCACGACCTTTGTGCTGTGAGGAGGACATACTTTATTTGAACACCATATGAATAATCTATAACTCAAGCCAGAGATGATAGTTACAGGCATAGATAATTCACTACCTAGAAATAACTATAAAGCTAATCAAGCTGGGCAGCAGATAAATCTTATTCGGTGACCTGTTCCTGTAACGTTGGGCTTCGCAGTGTCATCGAGTTGGCATGTGGTGGAAGGTGGGTATTAATACTATGGGAAACAAAACTGAAGTGTAAGATAATATAGCATGTTATGTAGATGTTAGCGTGAGATGGGGAGCAGTTAATGTTTCGAGGTTTACATGAGATATGAAATGACATTTAGTTCAGATTGACTGCATTAGATCGCGACTCAGATGAAACACCAGTTTCTGGTCAGCATTATTGGGTCGCAGTCACTGAGTAATTGTTCTGATTGTTCAGCAGGGCTGTATTTAGGTCTAGGAGTAGAACAACATCCTGGTGTACACCACAGTGGATTCTACATAAATGTATATTACTCCATTTCTAAGTTTATCTGATGGAGATAATACATTCCCACGTCTGCCAAATTATATTTAATCAAGGTATTTTTTTTTTAACCCAGCCCATTTCAGCAGCAAACATGCAGTCTGCCAGTGCAGTAATCATGTAGCACTTCATTTAGCTTAAAGCTGGGGTTGGTAATCTCGAAAGCTAGCAAAGTTTGAAAGCAGCATCAGGGCTCTGGCTAAACCCTTCTCTGCCCTTTCAAAGCCATGCCCACTTCTACACACACACACACACACACACACACACACACTGACTGCTGGTTTGTGCACGGTAGGGTCACGGCACGATTGGATATTTTCCGGCAGACCTCAAGTCAGAGATTTCACAGGAAATATCACAGATGACTTTTTTTTTTTTTTTTTTTTTTTTTCCCCATATGTGATAAGTTATTGATTGCTGAATGGATGTCAAGACCATTTCAACCAGTGTAACAGTTTGTGTATACTAAAAATTTACCTGCCTCAGCTTTATAAAGGATTGTCTTCTGCAGCAGAGTGGATTTAGAGTCCAAAAGTTTTCCGAGAAATGTTCTTCCACTGCATGCGTTAAATAAATGCGTTGAGAAGCAATCATAGCCTAAGTAAGAACAACACACTTTTAAATCATGTTCTATGTTGAACAACTCATAAACTGTGCTTGTGTGCACACACGCTAACAAAATGACTCATTACACAAATGATCAGTAACTCAGTATGTCAGATAAAGTCTCGGTATTTGTAACCCTGCCCCCCTCCCCATACCTTATACACATGTAGGACTGCATGTGCAACATATAGAGTGATTTATTCAACAGATATTGAGTGTTCCCCAGAAAACACTTGTTGAAATGTATGCAGAGTACACTTATCATGGACAAAAAGCTGCCAAGCACTGATCTCTGAGTGAGAAGGTTCCAGCGGAAAGATGGCTGTATGGTAGCACTTGTACATCTCCATGCAGCTTTTAATCTGTTTCATTTATTCCTGGACTGCAGTTTTACAAGCTCACCTGGAGCCAGTACTTTTGAAGTAAAGATCACCTCCCCATCAGACACTTTCTCCAGGATCTGGGTGCAGGTTTTAGACCGTCAGGATGGATCCTTTTTGGTACGCTACCGCATGTACGCCAGCTACCCAGACCTCAGCATTCAGATCCTACTGAAAAATAAACATGTGGCCAAGTCTCCATACATTCTCAAAGGTAAAATTGTATTTTCTTGAAATAAGGACACACACACACACAGTGGTATGGGCTATCATCTGGTTAAAGACCTGCAATATTGTAACATCATTCAGAGTCAATTTGACAGAGCAATACATTTTGTACTGTATACACTGGCTTAGCTTTTATGTTATAAAAATTAAAAAAAAAATAGGATAACTACATAAAACCTTCTCAGGACATTATTGTTCAGAAACATCCCAAAACAACTGACACTTGTTCCTACCGAAGCAGTTTCTAACCATAACAAATACTAAATCCACCAAAATTATTCATAGTTAAAAAGTCTGACATTTAATAAATGCCCAGTTTCCTCACCATCTCTTCTGCTGTCCAGGTCCAGTGTACCACGAATCATGTAACTGTCCAGAGCCCAGTGGTGCATTGTGGGAGAAGCACATGCATTGTCCGACTTCATTTTCACAGATCAACCATGATCTGTCATTCTTTCCTAAAGTGGACTTAGAACGCAATGCCCACGAAGTCCCTCAGCGCTTTGGCCAAAGACAGAGCCTGTGCCATTACACCATCAAAAATAATCAGGTACTTTACTCACTTTGTGTGGAGCTACTGATCCTTCTTTGACCAATAGATGGTAATAACACCACATACAAAAGAATGATAATTTCACACACGTCCAAAGCAGAACACTATAACATGCTCATGCGAGTATTACAAATATGCATACGTATATGTTACAGTGCTGTGAAAAAGTGTTTTTCCCACTTCAGGTTTCCTCTATTTTTTATTTATAATGTCTCATCTAACACTGGGTGAAGGCGGGGTACACCCTGAATAGCTCGCCAGACCATCACAGAGCCAGCACCTTCATAACCATTCACATCCACGCTTGGGGGCAATTTGAAACAGCCAATTAGCCTAATATGCATAGAACAAGCATAGCAAGTTTCAAAGCCCCAGCTTCAGCGTGGGGCGAGTAAATGTCCGCAAACCTAATATACAGTTTTGCCTCTGTGACCTTGAAAAGTAGGTTACGGTCACTCACAGACAAACTCAACCTAGCACTCATAGTACTGAGCCAGCATGCCAAGTTTGAAAGCCCCAGCTTCAGCGTGCGGTAAGTAAATGTCCGGAAACCAAAGTGTGGCAGACGGATGGGCTGAATCCATTCCCATAACTCTCGAGCAACTTTGTGGGCGGGAGCTAAAAATCAGAAAAGGGCGAAAGACTTTTTCATGACACTGTATATGCAGATTAGGGTTAATAAATCCAGTTTGTTATTAATACACAGGGTTAACAAATGGTAGAGTGGACGTTAGTGTTCCAATAGGATCATGCATATGAAATCATTATTGTGTGGTGTTCTGATGAGGTTGTGTTTATATTCAGGTGTATATCAAAACCTACGGGGAGCATGTTGGCTTCAGGATCTTTATGGATGCCTTTCTTCTCTCCCTCACACGGAAAGTATGTACTGGCTGACACATTAGTATCTAAAAATGAGGCAAAGAGATGTTATTTTGCTAGTATACCAGTTTTTTGTTTTCTTCTGAGCTGAGAAACAAGGACTTTTTGGACACTAGAGGGCAGCAATACACTGATTACCACGTCTCAGATTACAAAAAGGCACAACGAGATGGATTTAAACACTAGGAATTAATTCGTAGCACTAAATAAATCGTAAAATATACGCACAAAAGTTTGCCCCACCTCTTGTCTGTAGTCAGCTGGGATTTACTTTAGAATCTTCCACATCCTGGATGGATGGATGGATGTTGGTTCGTTCATCCATTCTAAAGTTTAGTGACTTCCAGCATCTCTCAGAATCACTCACTCATATCCTAGGAGATCAGTGACTGTGATGTTCATCCTGGATTTCCATGTGATCAGGTTAGGCTCCCAGATGTTGAGTTCTTTGTGAACTTGGGTGACTGGCCCCTGGAGAAGAGTCGGAGCTCTGAGAAACTCCATCCCATCTTTTCTTGGTGTGGGTCCAATGACACTCGAGATATCGTTATGCCAACGTATGACCTCACAGAGTCTATACTGGAGACCATGGGCAGGTATGGGTTTCATGTGGGAACATGATGAGGCATTCAGAAGTCTTGCTAAGTCTCCTTTGTTTTCTTCCAGAGTAAGCCTGGACATGATGTCGGTGCAGGCGAACACGGGTCCTCCGTGGAATGAGAAGAACAGTACAGGTTTTTGGAGGGGTCGCGACAGCAGGAGAGAGCGTCTGGAGCTGGTGAAACTGGCACGAGCAAACCCCACGTTGCTGGATGCCGCTTTCACCAACTTTTTCTTCTTTAAGCACGATGAGAGCCTTTATGGACCACTCGTCAAACACGTTTCCTTCTTTGACTTCTTTAAGGTGAGGCAGTGCTGGATGAGGAAATCGATGGGTCAGCAATAACTGGGGAGGGATGGATGGATGGCTGGATGGATGTTAGTTATAGCTGAGCTGTTATATGTATGGTTGGATTATGGTTGCATGGGTGGAAGAATGGATCAGTGAATGAGTGATTTGATTAAATAGAATGGTTAATGGGTTAATTGATGTTTTTCAGTATAAGTATCAGATAAATATCGATGGAACGGTGGCTGCATATCGAATGCCTTACCTTCTGGCTGGAGACAGTGTGGTGTTGAAGCAAGACTCCATATACTACGAGCACTTTTATAACCAGCTCCAGCCCTGGGTTCACTACATCCCCATCAAAGCAGACCTCAGTGATCTGCTGGAAAAGATACAGTGGGCTAAAGACCACGATGATGAGGTACATTATTGTTCCTCTGTATTTCATGCATACGTATAGAAACATTCTGCTAGTATAAGGTAGGGCTGGGTGATATGAGAATAAACATTATTATGATAATTTGGTTTTGATATGTATCACAATATAAATCACTGATTCTATCAAGCATAAAGGTTCCTTTGTACTCCTAAGTGAAATGTGAGGATATCATGGGGTTAATTTTGGTTTAAACTGGGGCTTACTGATATCAGGGCAGCATGGTGGTCTGCTGGTTAGCACTTCCACCTCACAGCAAGAAGGCCCTGGGTTCGAGCCATGTGCCCAGCGAGGGTGTTTCTGTGTGGAGTTTGCATGATTTCTCCATGCTTGTGTGGGTTTCCGTCGGGTACTCCAGTTTCCTCCAACAGTCCAAGGACATGCATGTTAGGATAATTGGATATTCATGGTATATGGTTCATATGGACGTTTATATGGTTGTGTGTGTTTTGGCCCTGCAGTTGTTTGTCGAAACAGATTTCCCTTCCTTTGCCCAGCCTCCCCACATCCCTAATAAAGCATACAGCAGTTCCTATTGACATTTAAAAATGTATACAGTGGGTCCTCGACTTAGGTCAGGGTTCGGTTCCTGTGTCGTGGCATAAGTCAGATTTTGTTGTAAGTCGGATCACACCACTAAACTCTCTAGGTAATCTAGGATATAAAAACACATTTCTGCAAAGCATAACTAGCAGTAAGAGAAACATATGGAGGACAAATTTAAAGTAATAAAATGAAACAAACGAAAAAAGAGAACAGTTCCTTACAGAACAACAATTCTTAAGGACTTATGGCACAAGCGTCATAACGTCGAAACATCATAAGTTGGGCCCATCGGACCCCCTGTAATTTGGTAATGGTGAAACTTTGAGGAGTACATTGATCATGTCTGAGCTAGCGCTGGGTAATACAGGCTAAAAAAAATTATATTGTCTATTTATTAAGGAACGCTAATTCACTATGCTCATGATATTCGGTTATCTGATGATATTAATGGACATATCGTGATACAGTAATTTACTGATTTATCGCCTAGTCCTAGCTTTACATATTCTTCGTATTAACATTTTTTTTTTTTTTACTTTTAACTTCTTCAAATGCTACTAGAGAAGTAATAAATGAATTTAGCAAGATGTTTAATATGATTTACGGTAACAATAACGGTTAGATCTACAGCACTGTGTACAGAGCTGTTTAATTTTTAAATCACTTTAAATTTTAACTTTTTAAACTGCAAGTTTTATCATCATTTATTTACAAACAAGGTTTTTGTGGTTTGCAAACAAAAGATTTGATTGTCAGATGTGTTGCTTCAGTATATTTAGGCCAGTTGGATGGGTAATAAAATCATAACCATAAAGAGTATAAAAGAAAAAAGGGAGCTCTTAAGTACCTTCTTATAAATTATAATGGTTTTTCCTAAAATGTTACATTTTTTATTCAAAAAAGTGTGTGTGTGTGTGTGTGTGTGTGTGTGTGTAATATATATATATATATATATTTGTGTATGTGGTTTTTTTTTGTTTGTTTGTTTGTTTGTTTGTTTTTGCTTTACAGGCTAAGAAAATTGCACAAGCCGGTAAACAGTTTGCACGGAACCATCTAATGGGTGACAGTATATTCTGTTACTACTTCAAACTATTCCAGGTAAACATTCATAACTATGGTAATTTTCTTCTCCCTGCGTTTTTTTAATTTTAAACCAGTTCAAACAGTTGTGTTATTTGTCTGACATCATGCTGGGGAACTTTCCATGATTCAGTAGACTCGATCAAGCTCCTGGAGAAATATCAGATTTTAAAGACGCACCACAAGCCTGGTTTCCTCGATTTATTTTTTATTAATAATTTCGAACCACACCAGTTCATTGACAGAAGGGAATATTTAAGTAGCTGAGGTTCTCTGGTACCTCTTGTGTTTCTGTTAATGTACACATGCTACTGGATACGTGTAATATCTTATCTCCGCCGCTTCCTTTTCAACTTGTGTATCTCGCGTATCAGTTAATGTATCTTGGCATATTTACGTTTAGATTTACATTTTTATGGCATTTGGTAGAAAGTCCTATCCAGAGTGAGTTACAGGAGGCATATCTAATCTCCTATCAGTACCCATCAATTTTAAGTGATAACTTCAAGGACACACAGGTTGAATAATGCTAAGTCAACTGAAACAATTAATCTTTAAACTCATTTCAAAACGCATTTCATCCTCAAAGCATTTTCTAGTTATAAAGCAGTGTCTAGGTTTCAAGTGTGGAATTTAATTGGATCGGAGCTGTAGAGAAGATTTCTTTTTGGGTATGTGCATGTAGTAATGTGGCCCCTGGGTGAATGTACACCATCACAGCGAACAACAGCACCACAAAATAAAAGGTGCAAAAGTTGTAAGCAAGAGAGAGTGTGGGAGAGAGTGAGTGTGTGCGCGCACGAGAGAGAGAGAGAGAGAGAGAGAGAGAGAGAGAGAGTGAGTAATTGTGTGTGTGAGTAAACCTTTCTGTGTATCTATTTTTTTTTTTTTTTGTAGGCGTATGCAAAGCTGCAGGTAACTGAACCTCATGTACGCGATGGCATGGAATTGGTAGAACAGCCCAAGGATGATCTTTTTCCATGCTACTGCCACAGGACCAAGGTGTGTGTCTGTGTGAGCTTATTTACCGTATGATAAATACCTAATAAGAAGGTAATCACTGAAGATGAGGTCACCGCTCGGGGACTATATAATTTAGTGACATCCACCAAGCTTTAGAAGATTAATTGTTTAAGTCTATACTACACGGGAACATGTGGGGGGGGGGAAAGTGCAAAACTAGGTTTTTGTTTATTTTTTACATTTTTAAAGTAATAAACAATTTTTATGTTGGACAGAGCTCCGAGCACTCGAACGAACAGGTGCGTAAGAGCTGTATGACGGAGTCTTTGTTTACTCTGAGTTTTAATATGTATCATGTGGAAACACAAAGAAAAGAAAACCAAAACAAGATAATTATAGTTTAGTTTTACATATTTTATCCATGACAGAGGCAGGTTAGGTGAGCTCTGTGTACAGAGGTAAACGCTGTGTAGCTAACGGTGTCTGTGTTAGCCTACTTATTCAGAGTTATTACCTATTACAAGGAAGCGTAAGTAAACCGCAGTATGTAAGTGTTTTAGTATATACTACATGGAGAAACAAGAAAAAGTGCACTAAAACTAGATTTATGCTTTGCTCCAAGTAACTGTCCCTTCGATTCAAGCAGTATCCACTAATGTTTTATTTTTTACTCCCAAGATGGTTAACCCCATTCCCGTGTAGTGTATGCTTGCTGGCTATAGAGTGACTAAGTGCTAGCGTTATGTAATAATCATTAAATAATTGTTAAAAGATATTTGAAGGCCTACTGATGGTTTAAACATTTGAACGGAGGGAACATGAGTAAGCAAAACTCTGGTTCAGCAAATTCAGTGAAAGTTTATTACCGTACGACAATGACCATTTCATGCACATAAACCATGTAACAGTGACATTTGGAGATTATTTTATAGTCGTTTTTATGAGCTTGATATTGGTCGTATTCTTTTTTAGCCAACTGCATCAACCTTCTGATTGTTTACAGCCCGTTGCTCCAAAATGCATGACATGATATTTTATCAACCACCACTTAAGTTCGTCCTAGAATGGATTTAATAATGGTTTTTAATCCAGTTTTTCTTTTTTTTTTTTTTCTTTTTTTTCAGGTTAAAGACGAGCTTTGATTGGCCTTTTACTGGGATCATGAAACAACTGCCTTATTATTCCGATTCATCACAAACAGATCATTTTCCCAACCGTAGATCATTTTCCACTGTTGTTATTTATAATGTATTATTTCCTTTTTTATATCTTGAAATTAAATGTACTCATTTGTAAAACTAGATTTTTGATTCATTAACTGCACAAACATGCACAGTTTCCAGTAAATCTTATTTTGCTGGAGCAAGAAGGAAGCAAAGAGAATTTTTGTGGTGGTGTTTATGTATGCCTGAAAGGACAAGAGAAATGTGTACCTTCAGGTTTTATGACGACATGGCAATGTATACTAACCCGACTACCTAAGTTTCTTGTACAGTTCTGCAAAGAAGCCTTAGGCACTTAGGAAGGAAAGCCTGTACAGCAAAGGTTCCTTCAGGGATAATGAAATTGAATGTTTTAACATTCTGAAACATGCTATGAAGAGCAATATGCAGATTTGGTGTGAAATCCTTTGCTTTAAATATAAAGTAGCCTCGGATAGAGTTCGTGGGGTTTTATAAGGAAATCAGCTGAGCATCCTGCACAGCCAGACCCAGTTCTCCTGGAGAAGTTATTTGATTCATTTTCTTCCTATTTTTTTCAGCACAACCCAGCAGTGGTATCTTAAGTAATATGCCACATTACGGACAGATATTTTTCTGTAACGTTTACAGTAATTGTGCTTAAATTGTTTTTGTAGTTGAAGTATATTATAAAGTCCAAAATAAAAACCTATAACAAAGTTTGTACAAAAAGTAGATGGCTCAAGTTTTTTGGCATACAGTGCTTTGTGTAGTGTTTAATCTCACTGTGGAAAATTTAACTGATGTTTAGTTGTTGCTGTTGTTTTTTTTCTGTTGGTGACAGGAACCAAACCACACAACCCTGCTGGTAAAGCCAGTATTATTTTAAGTCAAATCATTTTAACATCAAGCCTATGATCTAACAAAAAGAGCAATATGCAGCTTTACATCATATTTAGTCATCAGTGCTACATGAGAGACGACATCTGCATTGAAATTTACACTCATGACTCACTCGCTAATCTGACTAGGGTCGTGGGGAGGCTGAGCCTATCACATCTGACTCTGGGCAAAGTCAGGATACACCCTGAACAGCACTCCAGACCATCGCAGAGCAACTCACATCCACACCTAGGGGCAATTTGGAACAACCTGTTAGCCTAATGTGCATGTTTTAGGACTGAGGGAGGAAACCGGTGTACCTGGAGGAAAGCCATGCAAGCACAGGAAGAACATGCAAACTCCACACAGAAGACACACTAGCCCTGGACTCAAACCCAGGACCTTGCCACAATTCTACCTAATAATACTACTATTTTTTATTATTATTTTTTTTTAAGAAACTGTTTTTTTCTAGTGCAGTGGTTCATTATTCACACTAGACACACACAATTCGCCTTAAAACTTAAAACATGTATTTTTATTGCTTGTATTCAGAAATAATTCAACAGCCATTTATTTCATCTATGCACATGCAGCTACTATGTATGATAAGAGCGTCGGTAGTTATTGTTCCTCCTGGCCACCAGATGGCGATAAACAGCAGCTGCATTGATACATTAAGCGAAGATGATGACTTTCAATGAGGTACCAAATCTTCCTGTTATTGTGTAAGACATGTAGTGGGTATATTGTTAATTATTGCTTACTTGTAGATTATTAATTGTCTGCGTAATTGATTATATATGTTTTAATCAAAGCGTTAATGCAAGTATTTACTCTGAGTAAGGATGTCCCTAATAACTTCGCGTATTAACGGCACAGTTAAATAATATAGAAAGTATGACTGTTCCTATCAAATCTAATTTAAACCTGTTGGTTATATTGTCGTATACGAGTGTGTTGCTTTGTCTAGTAGTTTTTTTCGGTTACATACTGTAGTTAAGCCAGCTTCAGTAGAGCTTTTGTTGCACGTATATGTGGGAATTTACGGTAATCATTCTGCTGCTGGTCTAGCTGTTTTTGGTATTGTTTTGGTTAAAGTTTAATATAAAAAAGAACACTTCATCATTTTTTTTTAAAGTGTGCAAAAAGATAATGTTTACAAGTCTGATAAATGTGTACAATGCAGTTTTTGGTGAAAATATAATGTTCATGATAATAATACATAATATACCAAATACATAAATACAATAACAGCAGCTGTAAAATCTGTTGTACCTAAAATAAAATTGGTGCTTTATTCATGATCAGGGCACTGCTCTGTTTACATTTCATATAAAATAGAAATGACACTGTTCTCTGTAATATGCTGGATTAATCACATGGCCAACATGTAAATCAGTTCACCGTGGTAACATTAGGGAAATAGCTTCATGTAGGTCAGCTTTGCAGTTATTTCTAATTTCTCTAGGAGAAGGTCTCTATCCCATTTGGATCGAAAGAGCTGGAAGGTGTTCTCACAGTTCCTGAAAGAGAATCTATACAAACCGCTCTCATCCTCACGCATGGAGCAGGGGGAAATATGAACCTGAAGCCACTAAAGTCATTGGCTAACGTTGTCGCCATGTCCGGCTTGCTCTGCCTTCGTTTCACATGCAAAAGCCTGAATTTGACGCACAGAGTGAGGGCCTATGAAGCAGCAGTGGTAATCCACAGATTATATTTACAGTCCCAGTCATTCCACTCTTGCTCGTAAATGATCTCACAAACATGGTTTTATGTTTTTACAGGTGTACTTGAAAACCCTTGATAGATTTACACTGAGTAACGTTTTCCTTGGAGGTGAGTGTACTTACATAAATCACATCCTTGTCAAATCTTACACCTGGTGTTCAACTGGACACTCAATACGATCCGCACAGCATGCTTCTCTTTAAACGCTCAAGCTTTAGAGTACTGTTTGTGTTTCAGGACGTTCGATGGGAGCTCGGGCTGCTGTGGCTTTGGGCAGAAATTTGTGTGTCAAGGAAGAGATGAATGTCAAAGGTCTGTTGTGTGTGTCTTTTCCTCTTCATCCTCCTGGTCAAACACACACTCATGTTAAACGTAGTGAGGACCTGAGGGCACTTTCCCACATTCCTGTGCTTTTTATATCTGGGACTACAGACAACATGTGCAAACGTGTGAGTTGGTTTATGGAAATACATTATTTATTTCAGTGCCTCGTTACTGTCTGATTTCCATGAAAAGTGTGCTGGGATATTAATTAGAACAATAAATTAAGAAAGAAAGACAATTAAAGAGCACTGTAAATAGGTAAAATGCTGTGATATGTTGATTCATAAAGCTCCGCTATGTAGGTAGGTAGGATCCATTTGTAGGTAACCGTCTGAATGCCCCTTCTTCGCCTTTCCCTTTCCGAACGTGTATTAAAAAAATATGGTGGCTGTCAGGTGCACATAGTATACTTCCAGGTACTTACATTCATGTTCCCTGTATGCTTAACTTTATGATCCTCTACTTATTACTTCTTATCCAGCACAAGCAAACTCTGATTCCTTTTATTTCTTCTTCTTTGTTTTCCCTCTTCATCTTCTTTCTGGTGCTTCCACCCGGATCCATGCTGCCACATTAAAACCACTATGTGTCATTATGTACATTATGTATGTGTCCTTTTGCCACCAAAACAGGTTTGATTGATGAAGCAAAAAAAAGCTGCGGTATCTGACGGAGACATTAACAGCAAACAATTTATGTACTCTAAATTCCAAGGTGGGTCTTCAAGAGATCAAACCTGTTTTTCCAGCACATCCCACACATCCCCCCCCATCCCCCCCCAGGGGAAAAAAAAAATAATAATAATAATTGTCCAGAGTAACACTTCCTCTGCCAGCTTGCTTTCTCCCTACAGTGTAATCTGATGCCATCTCTTTCTCAGGTTAGTAATCCACACACACCTAACTGTCCAGAGGATGAAAAAGAAACCACTTTCGTCCATTGCTCCATGGTCCAGTTCTGATCTTCAGGTGATCACTGTAGGAGCTCTCAGCACTGGTCAGGGGATAGCATGGGCACTCTGACTGGTCTCTGGCTATGTAACCCCATATACAGCAAGCCATAATGCACTGCGGTTCCTGACACCTTTCTATTATAGCCAGCATGAACTTTCTAGCAATTTGTGCAACAGTGGCTCTTCTGTCAGATTGGAGCATGTGTATCAATGAGGCTTAAGTGTCCATGACACTCTGGTTTACCTGTTGTCCTTCATTGGACCACTTTTGTCAATATTCAGTGCATACCTAGAACATCCCACAAGAACTGCCATGCTTGCATATTTTTCCTGTATCCAATACATCAACTTCAAGAATAGACTGTTCTCTGGCATCCTTAACAGATGCCATTACTGTTATTCTGTTTACCTCTTAGTGGGTTTATGTTATGGTTCATGGGTGTAAAACGTTCATTCTTAGCTTACAATAACACAGTGATTTGTTGCTAGAGGTCATTATTCTCCAATGAAAACATAGTGATGAATACTATATTTAACTTCCCATCCAATTGTACATAACGGATCTTTAAGCCACAAGAAGTACATTTATGTTGGGGGGAAAAAATTTCAGAACGCAAATACTCGGCATACATCTAGTCACAAGTCATGGATAGTGCTTGTTTGATGTCACGTTTTGCTTCCAGATGTTGCAAATTCTGGAAGAAAAAAAAATGGAATCATCTGTTCACGTGTACTCAGTTTGAGCACTGTAGTCAAAAAGAGTCTTCTTATTGTGTGTTCTTCCTCCTCAGCAACTTCTGGAACATGCTGTGGAGCAGATGGAGAGCCCATGTACAGTGCACTGGGTGGAAGGAGCCAATCATGGACTGGTAGTAAAGGGGAGAACTGAGGAGTCTGTTTTAGATGAAGTCAACTTACAAATCATCACATGGATACAAAAACTAATTTGAAGAGAGATGCTATACTGACACGGCTATTTGAATGTATTAACGCTGCAACCCTTACACTGGAGGAGCTTGTGATGTTGGAACCTTTATATATGTGAGGGTTCCGTCCGTTGTACTTCTGATGAAGATTGTAATCTCTTAAACTCTCAAGAGTGTCATTAAGTTTTAGGTGTACTTTTTTTCCATTCATCTGATGAGTGGTGGTCACTTTCAGCTAGTTAGAATTTAGGACTCTTTAACAGATCAACTCATAACTCTGGATTTCTGTTGCTAGATAAAGAAAATTACCACACATCCCTTGTGCATCACTGTGGTCTACCTGGGGAATAGTTGATTAGGGTAGGTATTAGGTTTTCACCGATATAAACTGGAATGATTTTTATTAACTGTGCCTTCAAATCCATGTAATTTTACATATTTGCTATAAATGGCGTTTACAAATTAGTTGGCTCTTTGAACTGACACTTCTAGGTTAATGACTCTTGTACATAAAGCCATTTTTTTACAGGTAGGCAAGGGTAACTTTAGGATTACTAAGGTAGAGACAATTTCAGTGTTTGGCAAAGAGATTTAATTAAGTGGATGAATTTGTTTCATACAAGAGTTGACTTTTAATAATAAGCTGAGTCAAATCATGTGACTCAATGGAAAGAGTTGGACGCACCATGATTCTCAAAAAGAGTCCATCCAGTATCTACCTACTGCTTATATATCAGGGACACAAGGAAGCTGAAGACAGTCTCTGAATTCTTTTGAGAAACGGGTACAATCTTAAAGGGTCACCAGTCTACTGCAGGACTAATACAGGGGGACACAAAAAAAAATTTCACATTTCAAAGGTCAGTTTGAAAAAATAGACCACAGGGGTCCAGACGCTTCCGCTAAAAGGACCATTTCATAATAAGCATAGCAAGTTTCAAAGCCCCAGCTTCAGCACACGGCAAGTAAACGTCCAGAAACCTAATAGACGTTTTTGCCTCTGTGACCTTGAAAAGTAGGTCAAGGTCACTCACACATAAACTCAGCCTAGCACTCATAGTAGTCAACAAGCATACCAAGTTTGAAAGCCCCAGCTTCAGTGCGTGGCAAGTAAACGTCCGGAAACTAAAGTGTGACGGACGGACGGAACCCATTCCTGTAGCCCCCGATAGGCGGGAGCTAAAAAGGTTAAAATAATCAAATTATTGTTTGCACACGTGAAATTTCATTCATTAGTTTTTATTCATCATTATTTGTACACATCAAATGTGGTGAGGCAGGAGACGTGGTGCTAAGATCTGTTGGTAGTCCAACCTCATTTGAACACTTTGAGCTGGAAGTTTCAACAAGTTTTAACAAGAGAAGGCTATGGAACACATTACTCGAAGATCACTGGAAGTGCTGACGGAAATGTGATTGATGTCTCTTGTGTGTTCTTGGGTTTTTTTTCTGTAGGGCAACCTTAAATCAGGAGTGTATACTCATTGATCCCAAACTCTTGAAGCCCTTAAGGCTGCTATTCAACAGGAGATTGCCGCTGTTCCACCCGGCATGACCCGTCGAGCCATGGCAGCCTCCAAGCAAGCATAGACAACGATGGTTACCATTTGGAGAATGCCTTCTTTAAAACATGATGTATAAAAACTACTGAATGAGTTACATGTGTGCAAACAATAATTTGAATATTTTCAATTATTATTATATATTTTTTTTTTATGTGAGAGGTTTTATTGCGTCACCCTGAACAAACACAACCATTCACACCTATATACCTTCACATCTACCGTGGGAAAATTCGAATTGGCAGTTGACTTAATATTTGCTTCTTTGGACTGTCAGATAAAACCAGAATACTCGGTTGAAACCCAAACAAGAATACGGCGAACATGCAAACTACCTCCAGACGGGCCTTTGGCTGAGAATTGAACCCAGAACCTTCTCGTTGTACGGTGGAAGAGATAACCACTGAGCCGTCACCAGAAGTCCCACAGGGTTAAACTGTAGGCAGGACGGCACGGTGGCATAATGGTTAACACGTCCACAGCAAGAAGGACCCGGGTTCGAGTCTCGGGCTTTCTGTCTGGAGTTTCTCCCTGTGACGGTATGGGTTTCACCTTATTCTCATATAGTCCAAAGACAGGCTGTAAAACAGGCTGTTCCGAATTTCCCCCAGATGTGAGTGTGTTGGCCCTGCGATGCTCTAGTGAGCTGTTCAGGGTGTACCCCGCCTGCCTTTGCGCAGTGTCAGCTGAGGAAGGATTAAACGGTTTGGCAAATAAATGAGTGAGTAATCTGGAGGTAAAGTGTCTGTGATATCCTTCAGTGGGGAACTGTTTATCATGGGTAAACGGATGGAGTCTGTTTCCATGGTTTCAGGAACTAAATAACGGGGTTTCCTTATAAGGGGATTATAAAAGAGGGATCTGGCAACCTTGGAGAAGTTTTCAACAGCTCAGTTCCTGGTGGCTTTTAAACATGGCGGTTGAACCCTGGAATAAAATAAACATTCCGTGTCCGGGTGCTGCTGTGGCTTGCCGAATCACCTTTAACAGCGAAACAGGTACATTTTTGAGGTATTATCACGGGTGTTGGTGGTTGGTGTAGTTTGATTGGGTGAGTTGTGTATAGCTGGACGTGGTTGGTTTGAGTGTCACCCACGTGGGGTACAGGGTTTAAAATGTGCTGGTGTTTATATTACATGGTAATGTGTGTTTATCAGGTTGACTTATTAACGTTTCGGTTGAATTCCAGCTGCTGTAACGGAAGATGTGGCGGTGCAGTGTGAGCGCGTGCTGAAGCTGCTGGACAGTCACGTGCTCCACACAGAGATCCGCGTGCTCCATGAGATACTGTATGTCCTGCACAACTGCTTCAGACAACACAAACCTTACCGCGCCATCAAGCAGGTCTGCTTTCTTAATTTCTAAATCACCATTTTTTCCCCACCCGAATTTAGCAGGTTTAGTGGTCCCCCCGATCAAACCGGAGCACGGGTGTGTCCTCAGGGTCCTACATTCCGCAGTGTACCGTTCTACGGAAGCCGAAGCGGATCCGCGTTCGTAAGTTTCTGTCATTAAGACACGGAGCGCGTGTGTGTCCTCAGGGTCCTACATTCCGCAGTGTACCGTTCTTTAACCAGCCTGTTGTGTTCTACGGAAGCCGAAGCGGACCCTCGTTCGTACGTTTCTGTCATTAAGAAGCCATCATAATCCTAAAATCCACTTCTGGTTGATATGATTTTTTTATTTTTTTTTGCTTTCCTAATATTTTATTTTATTCATTCATTCATTCATCATCTTCCGCTTCTTCCGGGGTTGGGTTTGCTTGGGCAGCAGCCTAAGCAGTGATTTCCAGACGTCCCTTTCCCCAGCCACTTCTTCCAGCTCCTCCGGGGGGACGCCAAGGCGTTCCCAGACCAGCCGAGAGACGTAGTCCCTCCAATGTGTTCTGGGTCGGCCCCGGGGTCTCTTCCCGGTTGGACATGCCCGAAACACCACACCAGGGAGGCGTTCGGGAGG
>JAQMYF010000012.1:45289396-45302586 GCA_030014195.1 Neosilurus mollespiculum | reverse complement strand
CCATCTAATGGGTGACAGTATATTCTGTTACTACTTCAAACTCGTCCGGGTAATCATTCACAACTATGGTAATTTTTTTAATTTTAAACCAGGAGTAAGTTACTCTTTCCACCAAGGAGGTTGTGTTTTACCCTCAGTTTGTATGTATTGTTAGCAAAAATATGCAAAAAGTTAAGTGAGGATTTAAAAAAAAAAATTCTCCCAGAGGTGGAGCTTTGGACAAGGTTGATGCAGTTAATTTTGGAGATAATCTGGATCCAGGGATTTTTAGAGGATTGTTTAACATTGTGAAAAAAATCTTTTGTTTGTTTGTTTCATATGGGAGATTGCTGGGCTTGGAGGAGGTTTGCACTCTTTAGGAGTTCTTGTTTCTTTTTTCCTTTTGTAAACAATATATGAGAAAAAGATATTAAATCTCAGCAATTATAAAATAGTCAAACAATTCAATTTTATCTATCTACATTGATCACATCAGTGTAGTCCAAATTATATCTGATCCTGCAGAGCTTAGTTGTGATAATTTACCTCCAATTGCCACTACAGCCACAACAAGCTGGAAGATGCTGTAGATTAATGGGAAGGAGAACATGACCTCAAGTTCCTCTGGAGAAAAAGATAACTGAACAATCGTGCTGCAGAGCTGTGAGTTCTGGAAACCGGTCTCCAACGCAATAGTGCGACACCTAGAATAAACACATACGATTTCATCTGAATATTTACGAAACTGCACTTTTTTTTTTACCTTTCTGAAATTTGTCCTATATATAAAGTTTGTTATAAAAGCAAAATAAAGAATTGTTGAAAAACACCAATTAAACCAAACAATGAAGCTTTTAATTTTTGTTGTGATGTTCTTCAGTAATAGAAAAAGAAATGCAAAGATTTGTGGTTATACCTGTACCAGGGCTGTCCCACAAATCGTGCCAAAAGAAAGCCCAGGCCAAAGCCAACGAATGGGTAGATCGCTCCAATTATCCACAGAGAAGGAGCAATTGTCCATGAAGACTGGTACAGCACACCACCAACCACAGCAATGATGACAATCAGAAGGATGCCCACAATAGAGCCAAACTACACAAGAAAAGATTTATAAAACGTTAAACAACAAAAACATACAAATACCAGTTTTCAGAGAATAATTACACAAAATTAGTTATGAGGGGGGAAAATGACTGCAAATTATTATTCACCTTCAGGATCCTTTTTGCTGCAATGGGCCAGCGATGTTTGACATAAATTCCCAAAGTGACAGGCACAAGCAAACTCACTAACGTAATGCCTTAACATTCAAAAAAAACTAGTGTGAGATGACTGCTACTCAGATTTTATATATATATATTTATACACACATACTCAAGATAAGTAGCATTTATTTATATATATATATATATATATATATATATATATATATATATATAAATGCTACTTATTCACACACATGAAGATAACCCCCCATTGGCTTATGCATTTTAAATTTTCTTCCTAATAACACTTTAAATTAATCCCATACTGACTGAGATAAATTTATGTTAGATTATAAAAATAAATGTCGCACCTATGCTGTCGTAAGGAATCTGGATGGTATCACTTGAGATCCAGACTGAAGTGTAGATGAGCAGACAAAGCGGCATCATCCCCAGTGCCAAGATGGAAGAACATGTTGTCATGCTGATACTGTAGTTGAGATGTCAAAATCACACAGCATGTTATTGTATTCCATGTTATATGTTAGTTCAGACTACGAACAGTAAAACAGGATTACAAATATGAAACGGTAATGGTATGTGTTAAACCCCTTTGTTGCAAGAGCTTGGGGGATATTTTGGGTGTAATGGGCAGATTGTCACAAAATCTTTTAGTGTATTACAGAATATTACAGTTGGATTTTGAGATCTGGTTTGGCAGAAGGTGATTAATTTTCTGGCAGCAATCCCAGCAAATTTTCCATTTAACAGTTTCTAGAGTAACAGAATAAATCGGGGTGGCACCGCGAGGTAGTGGTTAGCACGTCTGCCTCACGGCAAGAAGGTCCTGGGTTCAAATCCTGGCCTAGGGTGTTCTTCTGTGTGGAGTTTGCAAGTTATCCCTGTGCTTGTGTGGGTTTCCTCCCACAGTCCAAAAACATGCACATTATGCTGTTCCAAATTGACCATTAAATGTGTGTGTGAACAGTTGTGTGTGCTGCCCTGTGATGGTCTGACCAGAATGTACCCCACCTTTGCCCAGTGTTGGCTGAGATAGGCACCAGACGCCACCCCATCTCCCGCCCCCAGCCCCCCGTGAGGGAGGATTAGTAAGATTAAGCAGTTCTGCACATTAAATGTTTTTTTTATAAATGGGTGGAACTGTTGATATGGTGAAACCTTCTGTGGCATGTTTATTTAGTTAATGTTTAGTGTCAGCATACTGTAACAGTCAGAGGCAAAACTATTTTTTCTGACACGACAACTTTTCTACCAGAAGACCTTACACTTTTCAGTTTCTTTGCGACAAGTTGCATTTATTTGCCGAATTACTCTTGATTAAATAGCCGATTTTTTTCCTGTATGCATATATATGTTTACTAGAGATTTTTATTACTCCCATTTACACATGAAGTACACTCACAAACACACACACACACACACACACACACACACAATTATTATTATTATTATTATTATTATTTTTATTATTATTTTTTTTATATTAGTACATCTGTTTATTAGATATTTTTATTTACTGCCATTTCCACACTGAGGCACAGTTGCACACACACACACACACACACGAGAGTGAGAATGAATTTATTGGTGTCCTTTTCCTTTTCTTTCTTGGCTTATGTTTGTTGATATGTATATTGTATGTTATGTGTATGTTCTATATTTTTGTATGCCATTTCATTCTGTAAAACAGATTTTAATATTTCTAATATTTTTAAAATTGCCTTATTAACATCATTATATAAGCACATGTTAAGGCCCATTAATGGTTATATCTGAGTTGACATGGTAATAGGAACATGTTTTGTGGATATTCAATAACATATCTCCGCACATAAATGGGAATCTAAACCTATAAAAAATAACAGTTTGTAAGTGTTGGCAAATATCTGTGACGTAAGAGGAGAAAACATTCTTGGGTGTACTCTGATGTTATAAGAAAATTATGAGTCAATAATGTCAAGCTGTGGTATGCCACACCACCCTGTTGTTGAGTAATTTTTCTATAACAGATATTTTGCTTATGTAACTAAGTGGGAACAAGTAAAGCCAATGTAACATCTATGATTATATTAATATTAATGATATGATATTCTGAAAAAAATAATCAAATATGTTGGTCTCACCTGAGATCCATATCTCCATCCAGCCAGTAGGTAATGACATTAGAGTTGGTGCCTCCAGGACAGCAGCCCATGATTAGGATTACCACAGCTTGTATGGGAAGCACCTGGAAGGCTAGTGAGAAGGCAAATGCGGTAAAAGGCATAATGCCAAACTGGCACAGAAAGCCAATGAAAATACCCCATGGCCGGCGGATGTGCGCCCAAAGCTTTTTCACCTCCACTGTGCAGCCCATGGCAAACATGACCATGGCAAGCATGACAGTGAGCACGGTGCTTAGGACCGTGCTGAGGATAATGTTAAAGTTACTCTCTGGCACCAGGCATGATGTGCCAGAGCACACGGTTGCACTGGCATTGCAGGTCATGTTACGTATAGACATGATGAATCCAGTATATAGTGGCAGAAACGAATAAGTAAGAAAATAAGTATAAAAAATGCAGGCAAGTCAAAGCCTGTGATGGTTGTGGTTAAAGGTGGTAGATTCCAAAATTGACAGGATAAGAAAAAGAAAAGCAAGGAAGGATTTTGAAAAGGCTCCTGCTGATCTTTGGGTCTTTTGCTCTGTCTTTCTTAAGCATTCCCTCTCTCCTGCTGCTTGACATGAGTGAAACAAAGCACACATTGACTTTTTACAGACTTCGTGCCCTTTAAAACCTGTCTAGAACAAATAAAAATGGGCAAAGCCATGACCAATTAACTTGTGCCAATGGTTTTTATGGGGTCATTGTCCATATACACTTATAAAACCAGGAAAAAATGTAATTGTTCAACTTTAGGGACTATAAATGCACCACCTTGTTCTTTTATAACATTATGACATGTAAATTTTATTGTGCTCTTCAAAGGCCCATACATCACCACTAGCATCATCATCATCACCATGACACTACATACTAGGAAGGATCATGGCTGCTATGAGACGTGCGTCAGAGTGGAATGATGACAGTAAAAGAAAAGGGCGTACGTTGTAAAACTCACATATGAGGCTATATTATAGATATGAGAATGAGAATTACTTAGCTTTCCTCTTTAGGGTTTAAGACAGGCAGAGAGAGAGACAGAGGGAGAGAGAGAGAGAGAGAGAGAGAGAGAGAGAGAGAGAGAGGGAACTGGGTGTAAAATTAAAAGTTAAAGTTTAAAAAACCTTAAATAAGTAGCTGAAAAATGAGCTGACCACACGACTCAAAGTTCAACAGTAAGAACTTTGTCCACTGAGCACATTACAAGGATTAATTAATCACAGTTTGAAGTCTCAAATACAAATTGCACCATATGTATTAAAATTGTTAAATACTTAATGTTTTGTCAGCATTAGTGCTTTTATTCCTTTTTTTCTGCATGTGACAGTTAGCAAGTCATGCACTGGAGCTTATGGTTAACATACCTCTCATGCCAAGTCCAGAGTGCCATTTATATCCTCAATATAATTTTGTAATTATGATGAGATGAACTGTGCCCACTGAAGCACTTAGAGGTACACATGCAGCTTATTCATTTATTCATTTTCTCAACCATTCATTCATTCATTCATTTTCTCAACCACTTAATCCTAATTAGGGTCGCGGGGAGGCTGGCGCCCATCTCAGCCGTCTGTGGGTGAGGGCAGAGTACACCCCGGACAGCTCGCCATGCCATCGCAGAACACATGTTGCTGTAGAGAAAAAATAAAAAATAAACAGGAAAAAGAATAAGCTAATAAACCAAGAACAACTTTGAACCTACTCTGTCTTTTAAGCTGATTTTACACAGGCAACATGAACAGGTTGCCACCACTTTAATAGGTGTTTACATGGTCACTCTCAAATCAGGTACTAGTCGGAAGCTAAAGGGACACACCATAAGCAAACCACTTGAGAAGAACTGCAAAACTGTGAAATCCTACGAAACAACCTAATAGTCCAGATGGATTCTACTGCACATGCGTAAAAACTGCAGAAGGCAAGTTGTGCCTAAAACAAGATGTTCTCTCAACAACACTGGCGTCACAGCAAGAAGGCCTGGGTTTGATTCACGGGCTCTGGGATGTTTCTGTGTGGAGTTTGCATGTTCTCCCTGTGCTTGCGTGGGTTTCCTCCGGGTACTCCGGTTTCCTCCCACAGTTGAAAAACATCCACAGTAGTCTGATTGGCCATTCCAAATGCCCCTAGCTGTGAGAGTGAATGTGAATGGCTGTGTGTTGTTTGTGTGTTGGCCCAGACTTGGCCTGGCGAGCTGTTCAGGCTGTACCCCGCCTTAACCCCGAGTCGGTTGAGATGACCCCGTGACCCAAATTAGGATTAAGCCGCTTAGAAAATCAAAGAATGAATGAATGAATGTATATCATGTTGTACAATGTTGAAAAAATCTCCTCTCATGCTCTTTCCTCCTTTCTTTACACTCACAATCATCCAATTCCCCTCCCCACACACCCCCACCCCCTCATGCCTCACCAGCATTAACAGTTCAGCAGTTTATGCTACAGTTCTACAGTTCAGAACATGTACTAGCCTTTTCTCCACATGTGCACCAATTGGGCACTTATAACACTTTTGCCTGTTAGGAATTTTGAGAAACAATAAATTGCCTTTATTGACTTAAAGTGCATTACATGGAGTGGAAAGGGACTGTGGGAAACGGGAAGGTGGTGGGACAATATGGTGGTGTAACGCATTGATCACATACGATAGACAGACTCTTTTATATATCTGAGAATATTCACAATCTTGGACACCAACAGACTTTTTTATGAAGCTCTATATATACACAGTGCCTTTTTTGGTTCATGTTTTGACAACGTGGAATTAAAATGGATTGTTTGAAGGTTTGCATCATTTCATTAACATGCCTACAACTGTGAAGGTGTGATTTTTTTTTTATTGTGAAACAAACAACAAATAGTACAAATAAAAGAAAACTTCAGCGTGCATAACTCTTCACCTCCCTAAAGTCAGGACATTTGTAAAGCCACCTTTTGTGGCAATTACAGCTGCAAGTCGCATTGGATAAGTCTCTATGAGCTTGCCACATTTTGACAGTAGGATTTTTGCCCATTCCTGCAGGCACAACTTCTCCAGCTCCTTCATGTTGGAATGATTCTGCTTGTGAACAGCAATCTTCAAGTCTGACCACAGATTCTCATTTGGATTCGGGTATGGGCATTGACTAGGCCATTCAAACACATTTAAATGTTTCCCGTTAAACCACTTAAGTGTTGTTTTAGCAGTATGCTTCGGGTCATTGTCCTGCTGGAAGGTGAACCTCCGTCCCAGGCTCAAATCACAGGCAGACTGATACAGGTTTTGCTCCAAAATATCCCTGTATTTAGCACCATCCATCTTCCCCTCGACTCGGATCAGTTTTCCAGTCCTTGCTGCTGAAAAACATCCCCACAGTATGATGCTGCCACCACCATGTTTGTGTACAAACAACATTACAGCCATATAGTGATTGTGCATCACAACATCAATATGCATTGGGTAAAAAAAGCAACCCTTTCATTAGTACAAGTAGTCTGACAGTGTAAATGATCAAACTGAGATATGCACAACATGTGGTTATGCCATACGTTTTGTTTAATGTTTCTATTGTGCTTTATCTGCAATAACATCTCCAGCGATCAGATATAGCAGGAAAATACACGCTGTGTTTACCTTAGCTAGTGTTGTTAAGCTGTTGCCTTCTTCTCCAATGAGGGTTGCTAGTCACATGATGTGCAAAGTACCTGGATTCTTTGAACTGTAAATAAGTTAACAATCAGAGGGGAACAATTTTTTTCACTAACAGTGACATTACTTTGTTTTGGTTTTTAGCAACAGCTGAACATTGTGAGGTAGCAGTGTAAGTGTGTGTAACTTCACCTACAGAAACAGGCAGTGATGGCTCGCTTGTTGTATGCAGGGTTTAGCTCAGTAACAATCATTTTTTTTCAAGCTTTCGTGAACTTTAGGAGAGTTTGGCCCAATGGTTTTGCACTATTGGATGCGTAAAATGTGCTTGCTGGACTCAGTGCAGCCCTTTGACGCATGCTGTAAGGAGTAGACTCCTGCAATGAAAACAAGTTTCTTATAGACTTAATACTCTCTCGATAATCAACTGGAATTAATTGAATGAATTAATGCACTGACAGTAAAAGTGTGTGTGTGTGTGTGTGTGTGTGTGTGTGTGTGTGTGTGTGTGTTTTGGGGGTCCAAACTAATCATTTTTAAAAGTGAGGGGGATATGTTCTCCGCCTCATACAAAGGCTCCGACATCCATAGTGCATTATGTTAGTTTGTTCTCCGCATCCAACAAACATTTGTCCATGTCCAACAAAAATCATTCAACACTGAAAGAAGTGAATTGCCTCATAACACTTTTCCATTGTTACAATATCCTTTTAAAACCTTTCACCATGTTCATCACTAACTGCACCACAATAAACAGAAAATTCCAAGTGTGAATGCAGAATATTTTTATTTTTAATGACATGGTGGATTCATGAGTTTGGAGCATTTTTACAATCAGCTCAATGTGGTGTTCTGTCAACATCCTAAGCATGTTCCGCTGTGTTATGTTCTGTCTGAGAGGTAGCCGTGAGGTGTATGGTAAAGCTGTGCCTCTTGAGCTATTGCCTCATGCAGGTTCCATGTGACCGAAGCCACCAGCACCAGTAGGGTGAATGTATGGGCTTAGGTCAGAAGCTACCAGGGTGGTTGGGCATTTTTAGTATCTGGGCACTAATGAAAAGGTTTTCTTCTTGGCGAGCACTTCTTTAACTGCAGGTGTCATTACAAGACATTTCTATTTTCGAGGAAGTCCAAGGGTGGAGTCAAAACAGAACTAAACAAAGGCAAATCAGCAATAGAAATTTGGCAAACCCTGTAAACCACTGCATCTTTTTTACCATGTGAGGCTCTGACCATTTAGACATGGCTAACACTTTATCATCCATGCTTATCCCATTCAGACCAATCCAATAGCCGATATAACCAGTTTTCAGTGCATCACATGTTCAAATATGGATGAGGTTTTAAGCATATTTGGCCCCACAGAGCTCTTCAATGGCCAGCAGGATGAAAAGAAGAGAATGATGATACTTCACAGGGAGCCCACAGTAGTCAATGCAAATCCATAATCCTTTTTTCTACAAAAAAAAAAAAAAAAAAAAAAAAAACCCAGGCAGCTTGTTAAAATACTTTTCCACCTTCCCAACACACTCACCTCACTTTTCAGCTTGTGTTACATCTTTCCCTGCTTGATCCTTCTAACTGGCCAGTTTTAATATATACTTTTCGCCTTCCTTTGAGTTCAGCCTCACATACAAATAATTATTAACCTCTTCCTTAGCTTTTGCCATTGCTCTCTTCAGTCTGCACCATATCTGTTTGTACTCCTGCTTACTTTCCTTTTTTTTTTTCATTTCTTCAAGTATCCTTCTTCCTTTTCGCTATTCTCTTACCCTTGATGCGTTCCTGAACTTTCTCTTTCCACCACCAAGTCCCGTTGTACTCATTCATCTGTCTAGTTGACATTGAAGGGTCTGAACTCAACACCCCCTATCGTTTAGGACGAACATATTGTTCCTTTTGTAAGGTCCTTGTACAAAGTGGAATGGCCAAAATAAAATAATCTTACAATCACTTCAGTGAATAAACTACTCATACAATAGTCACATAAATCATCCAATAATTAAATAATACAGTAAATCATACAATTGCTCTGCTATAGGTATAATCATTAACAATTTAAATATTTTTCATTAGAGATGACTTCATTGGACAGTTCTCCATTTTGGGGTAACAAATGTCTTTAAATAAAGGAAATTTGATCACTCATTCCAAATATATTACAATTTCTGTGTTTATGTTCATATTCATGTTGATGCCGCTAATGATCAATAATTAATTTGAGTATGTGATGAAGTACCAAATATATGACATTATGACATTTCAGACCGGCAGGCCATAGGTCTTCCTCAGTTCATGGGTCCAAAACACACAGCGCTCCCAATAGCACCTGATACTGTTGTGACAGACACAGTTCAATTCACCAAGAGACGTAGGTTTCACTATTTATTTAGTCAGAGTGAAAGAATCAGCAAAGTGTTTAGCAGATCAAGTGTGATCATCAAATGATCATTCGAAGACCCCAACCCCTCTAGAGCTTTTATACCCTACCATATAACATACCCTAGTCAGTTATGTCTTACAATTGCCACCATTAATTCCTAGCCTACTGGATAAGACAGTGGCTGAGAGATTGTTTACTCCAGGTTTTCTAACTATGTTGAGGCTAAGTTGGTGACCTTGGGCCATTTTCCCACTCTTCTCTGATGCTCAGCAAAAGGCCCCAGGGGACAGGCCTTCGTTCATACGTGATCTTCCGTGCTCTGTAGCTTTGCGCTACGTGGAAGCAATCATTGGGGTCTTATCTGCAGAGAGGTTTACTGCTTTCACAAAATGTTTGATCACTCCAAGTTTTACATAAAGAGGAGGCAGAAATATCTTTGATGGACTTTTATTAACCTGAATTGAAATACTTACACAGCGGTCAATCCGTTGTAATGGAATGTGACTCTTCAGCATGGCTATCCCATTCACAAAGAAAACAATAGTATTTTGTATGTCCAAGTTGCATTCCTTCTAGCAAAGAAAATAGTTGCACTATGGGTTACAACAACAAAACTACAGTTCCATGGTATAGTGGGCATGAACATCAGTATCATAAGCATGTGGGCATGACCGTCAGTGTAGAAACAAGTAATAAGTGTAGACATGGTCCATCTATGAGGTTTAACCATATATTCACCACAGACGCCACAGCTGTTATGACATTTGCATTACATCATCTATCCATCCATCAATCCTTTATCTATGCTATTTATCTATCAGATTTGTGAGGGAAGCTGGAGCCAATCCCAACTTCGAGTGAGAGTTGGGGTAAACTTTCGACAGGTTGCAGGACTAACACAGACAAAAACAATCGTTCACACTCACATTCACACAGTTAAGAGTAGTTGGTCAACCTAATGTGCATGTCACTGGACTGCAGGAGGAAACCAAAGCACCCAAAGGAAACCCATAGAATCATGGAAAAGGATTGTATCTTGGTATGTGATAGGACGTTTTTAATGGAATTTTCAAGATCAGCAGTTCAAAATCTCTTAAATATAGCCAAAAGTCTTCAGGAGGCAAAATCTTCGTCATCTAGTTGTTCTGATCATATCAGATAGACTGATCATTTAGATCATTTAAGTTCTACATTTCCTGTAATTCCACATCATTCACGGTGAATTTTCTTCATTTATATGCACCTCAGGTAGCTTTTGTGACTCAGCTGGACGTTTCTGTCACATGTGCCTCAAAGAGATGAATGTCATGAGCATGATAGAACTCAAATTACATTTCACACCATACTAATAGCCCTGCGATGGCCTGGTGAGCTGTCCAGGGTGTACCCTGCCCTCGCCCAGAGTCGGCTGAGATGGGTGCCAGCCTCCCCGCAATCTTAATAAGGATTAAGCGGTTCAGAAAATGAATGAATGAATGTATAACAATGAATACATTTTTAGTGCTCTAAAGATTAATATTTATGACTTCATTCAGATGTAATTCAGAAGTAACCATTGTCTGACATATTAACCCTACAACTATGACCTAAAAGTGAATACAAAAAGTGTGTGTGTGTGTGTGTGTGTGTGTGTGTGTGTGTGTGTGTGTGTGTGTGTGTGTGTGTGTTTGGGGGGGAGTAATATTTAATTATCTAATTGAATATTAAAATATTATGTGTTCTTTGGAAATTATTAATTTTTAAAGTACATAATGTTATTGTGTCCTATGTGAGCTTTTGCACATCGCACAGAGATTATAAGATGTGAATGATGTGTATAATATGATTGCCACTACTGTTATATGACTCTAAAGTAGCTTGCTAGTATGTGCTTTATACAGCAGAATGAATCATAAACTTGGGATTCCTGGCCATGACCTCTGGTTATAAATGCCAAGCAGTAAAACATTCATGGTATGATTCTCTTTCTGAGTATGAGTAAGTGCTAATCCTATTATTTAACCTTATCTTATCAGTGAGCTGATGCCAATCTGATCTGTTTTACACTTACTGATTTCTCTCACAAATTGGCAATTTGGAGTATCTGATAAAGATCTAACAAAGAGTAGGATAGAGGTGACGGGCCTGGTGTAATCTTTCTGTAACCCGAAAGAAGTACAGAATTACTGAGCAGTAAATTTTTATTGGTAGGCCCTATGAAAACTCTTTTGAGCATTTTTAAAATGGTATAGTTGTGTTACCTTCAGTAAGTGTCTATGGGTAAATGTAAATTCCGATAGATGAGCTTATTTACTGTAGATGCATTTGATCATTATTTCATTTAATGACAGGTTAATCCTACTAGGTTCATGGGGAGGCTGGAGCCTATCTCAGCTGACTCTGAACAAAGGCAGGGTACACACTGAACAGTTCGCCAGACCATTGCAGGCCAACACACACTCAGCCATTCACACTCACAGCTAAGGACAATTTGGAACTGCCAATTAGCCTAATGTGCTTTTCTTTGGACTGTGGAAGAAAACCAGAGTAACCTGGAGAAACCCACGGAAGCACAGGTAGACATACAAACTCCACACAGAAATGCCTCAAAGGACTCGAACCCAGGACCTACTTGCTGTGAGGCGAACATGCTCACAAGGATTGTGAATTGTAAAATCTGTGGCAAATGCTGAGGCAATCAGATGGCTTTAGTCAATTAAAAGAAATGTGTATAAGCAGTGAAGGAATATTGGTCCAGAGGCATGTTTGTGTTTATCTATATGTATGGGTAGGCTGTAAAGAAATTCATTCAGATTCATTCACATTCGCACTTGGAGAGACTGCAGAGTTCAGAAAACAAATTAGTTAGTTAAAAAAAATATTTCATACATGCGCTTCTTTTATCACATAGCTGTAACTGTTATTCAAATACAACAATATTTATTTTGTTAAAATATAACATTTATATTCAGTATAATACTGAGTTGTACTCTGCTGCTGTCTGCTGGTACTTCAGAACAGTTACACAAGAGAGGGAAACACTACATACAACCATGGATACAAAATAAGAGAATGATTTTAACGGGAATTTTTCTATGGCTGTAGGCTGCATGTTAAAACCCAGGCCTCTATTCTGCTCACTTTAATACTTTTCCTGATTCAACTAAGGAGAGCTTGCTAATTAGCTGATTAATTGGATCAGGTGTGTTGGCCACAAGTATTGGCAGAACCAGAGGTACTTCAATGCTAGGGCTGGAAAAAATTCTGTTTGGATGGAACCTTATCATGTGACCTGTGTGCAAGTCAGCATGGGGCTGCCATGTTGTGTGTACATTATTTAGGAATTCACGCATGCCTACAGCCAGGCGTGAATTTAGGAAAATCAGAGTGTTTATGTGATAGCGAGCGGAGCCCCTTTGATAAGGAAAAAGCGTCTAATCATCGAGTTGCTTTTGGAAAATCAAGAAAAAGCAACAGTGTCCATCCATCCCTCAGGTGTACGCGTACACATGGGAATGTAGGATAGCTCTCATGCTGGTATATAACCAGCATAAAAATAAAATACACTTTTTAACAAAGTAAACAGAATTCTACATGCCATATGCAGTAGGTATCTTTGTTTTTTAACTGGCAAAATAAACTATTGCTGCCACACAATGCATAACTCATTAGCAAGAAAGGCTTTTAACCCAAACACACAGAGTATGCCCACAAACACTTCTGGGGGTCTGTAACTTAGCACTTGAATTTAAAATTCTACATATATTTTTACATGAATGTCATGCCAATATTGGCATGACATTCATGTAAAAATATATGAATGTCATGCCAATATTGGGCTTTCAATGATCTGTT
>JAQMYF010000012.1:45268782-45280732 GCA_030014195.1 Neosilurus mollespiculum | reverse complement strand
ACATACATACATACATACATATATATTTATTTTTTTTTTTATTTTTTTTTTTTAATAATAATACTATTTATGGTAATAATTTTACCATAAATAATTAATGATTTAAGGCACTTATCAGACACTCTAATCCAGGGTGACTTACACAACCGAGCAACTGAGAGTTAAGGACCTTACTCAACAGTCCAACAATGGCAACTTGGTGGTACTCGGGCGTGAACCTTCAATCTTAGGATTTGTAACCCAGAGCCCTAACCACTGATTCACCAATGCCCTCATCATGTTGTAACAATAAAGTTTTATTTTTAAAACAATACAGTATGTTGAAATACCATGAGAAAATATTATGTCCTGAAATTTCTTTACGTTATTACATGATGGGTAAAGTTTAAGGTCAGCAAAATGGCTGCTAATTGCTTATAATGGCTTGATAGCAGCTAATATGATTCCCCCCTCAGGGGCCTCTAGTTTTATATTATTATTTAAAAATTTCCAAGAAAAAAAGCCAGTTTTTATCCATATTATACTGTTTATAATTTTTCTGTGCCAGGATAATGTGAAAATATACTGCAATAACATGAAATGTTTGCCATTATAGCAATACCATTTTCACATAATGTGATATTGGCCTTCTTTTCTTTTACCTGAGTGGCAGCAATGCGCTGCTGTAGCTAAGCCTTGTTTATTCTGCTGACTGTAGAATTTGTTCAGTACACATAAAAAGGTTCATGTTGTTAGTCAGTCTATCAAACCTCTAAGAGTAATTCATAATCAGATCCATGAGGTTAGACCTGGCATGGGTTTTCCCAACCATTACATATCGAGGGCTTAAAACCAGAACCTCCTATGTACATTTTTGTCAAAGTTTGGACATACTTGGGTCTGGTTTTAAGCCCTGGATATGTCATCATAAACACTACCATTCAAAAGTTTGGGGTCACCCAGAAAATTTCGATTTCCATGAAAACACAAACTTACATCCATCAAACGAGTTGCAAAATAAAAAAATATATATATTGCTTTAATCAAAATAAAATCCTCCATTTGCAGATATTACAGCTTTGATAATATAATAAAAAATTTGGTATTCTATTTATTGAGGTAAGATGAAAAGAAAATTCACTTAATGCTTCCTGAAATGACCCCAAATTTTTGAAAGGTAGCACATCAGGTAACACTGTAATAAATAAAAAAAAAACTCAAGATTGACAGGGGTGAGCTTTTTTTAAGCATTTGTTTCCTCATAAGGTGCTTCGCTAGTGAATGTTAGCCTTGCAACCCGTCCTTATTACACAATTTGGATCACTTCCCAGCTGAAAGCAGAAAATCACCATTAGCCACCACATGGGGTCAGAAATTTCATTACTCCAAGCTTGACCTGAGCACCAACTTCCGGATGAGATCAACACAGATCAGTCATGGTATGTTTTAACCCTTGATTTTACAGCTCTCATGTGGGCTTGGAGCTCAGCTGGAGGTTTCCCGTCACGTGTGTTATGAAGCACCTGAAGACGTGGATGCCTGAGTACTGCACAGAACTGAAGCATGATGTGAGAACCATGGCAAGGAAAAAACAGAAAGAGAGCAAGAGGATGTGTCGGTGATTACAGAATTCATATCACTGTTTGCAATCTTAGCGCATGATCATAATTATCTCGTCACAGTCTCAACTTTAATCAGAATTTTTACATGCAGAAATCGTTTGCCTGAACGTCAGTGTTGTCCTTCATGTGCTAGGTGGTACGACCCCGCTACAGGTGTATAGTGTAAGCATAATACAAGTATATATAAGCATAAAAAGCTAGTTTGTATGTTTTTTTAAAAATAAAGATACAATAAAATAAGTACAACACGGGAAAAATGTTTCTCTGAGGTTTCCTCTCACAGTCCATGCCCATTAGTTCAACTGGCTACTCTATTCAATCCAATTCAGTTTTATTTGTACAGCGCTTTTTACAACTGACATCGCAAAGCAGCTTTACATAGTAGAAACAAATTTGACAAATAGACATTGATCCAAGAACATGTCGTGCACCTGTGTGTAAAGTCTATCTGTGTGCGTTTTTTTTTTTTTACCTCACAAGGAAGGGCTGGGGGAAACAAGTGCTTGATTTGTCCTTGATGAAATTGTGGAGCTGCAGGAGAAGAGAGAGCAGAGCCCCTTGACGAGTTTTGTCTATCTTCGTCACCACCAGCTTCAAACAGACACAAACAGTGAATCAATAAAATTCAACTTATAAGAGTATCATCCTAATGTGACCTTACTTCAAAAACTCCAGTACATAAAAACACATGGCAGGCAACGACATAACTTCCATCCTTTCATTTGTCGAACCTCTTAATCCTACCTCTGGAGCCTATCTCAGCCGACTCATGGTGAAGGTGGGGTATGCCCTGAACACCTTGCCAGTCCATTGCAGGGCCACACACACACACACTCACACTCACACCTAGGGGCAATCTGGAACAGTCCATTAGCTTAATTTGAATGTCTTTGGACTGTGGGAGGAAACTGGGTACCCAGAGGAAACCTACACAACCATGGGGAGAACATGCAAAATCCATACAGAGATGCCCTTGCCAAGCCCGGGACATTCTGGCTGTACTAATCAACTACATAACTTGATAAAAAAATATATACAGATATACATACGCACAGTATTCATCAGATGTGTTGATCCAGAGTGACTTACAAAATTGCCTCTACCAAAATTATGAACATCAAATCATGTTCCCATGCTAATAACGCCCTCGCTCTTTTCCCAAGCCTGTGTTGTACTCTGCTGCCACCTGCTGGTTTTTCACAATTGGTGCAAAAGAGAGGGAAACACTCACCACATAAGGAATGCCAAACTCTTCACACATCTCCACAGCAACTAAATCAAATTTCTGAAGTCCAACGACTCCATCCACCAATAAAAACGTCCTCATAAGACTGGCAAAAATAATAAAAACATAAAACATTACATATCCATCATGCTTCCTAAAATACTCATTCCTGCTTACACCAAAGCTCAAAGATTACTATCACACCTACTTTTTTCGTTCTTGAAGGTAAGGCTCGACCATGTCCACAAAGTCTTCTGGGGCTCTGTATCCATAACCAGGCATGTCGACTAGAGTGAAAGCTTTCCCCACCGTGAAGAAATTCAGCTTTTTTGTGTGCCCCTACATAACCCAACCAGAAAAGCCGAATGTCTCAAAACAAACCACAGAAATAAGGAAGTGTACTCACTGCCACTGAAAATGCAACACAATTTTATTTGTAATATTTTTGGGACCATCCCCTCTGTGCATGAGTACTGGTATTTAAATGACCCTAAACACCTCAGTGACTCATTTCCAGTCGCAGCGCTCACTGTCACACGTCACCGAGCTTGAGCTCTGGATCTAGACTCTTTTACAGCTCAAAGTTTGTTTGGGGGTCTCAATAATCAGAAATGGGTGCATTTTAACGAGTGGTCATCTTGCCTACATAAAGCTCAGAAAAAATACATAGCATTCTGCACTAGAATCTTGACCATGCATCAACTGTCACATGATGATCAATGATGGAATATCTGTAGCAGCAGGCGTTTAATGTCCTTCCCTGGCCTGTGTATTCACCTGATTTGTCACCCATCAAACACTTGTGGGATCAGCTTGGATGCCGACTATCAGGCTGAGTACCAGCACCAAGGAACAGGCAGGAACTGATGGTGGCATTGCAGGAGGAGTGGAGAAACATCCCACAGGACAGCACACGGAGGCTCGTTAGATACGTGCGCTGACGAATTACGGCCTGCATCAACTCAAATGGAGGTCAAATTCCATACTGAACTTTGTTTTTGGGATGCACATTTTGTTGTGATTTTGGAAAGAAGGGGCGCCTCAGTTTTGTTTAAAGATGCAATATTCGGTTGTTACTGATTAATACTGTTTAAATGATGTATAAAATTGATTTTAATCATTTAATTTACCATTTCGAGACAAAATATTAAACATATATAATTTATTCTGAGTGTTGCGTATTCACTGGCAGTGAGTTTAGAAGTGTGGAAAAGAATTCATGAAGAAATTAAAAGTTGGTTTGATTACCGGGGTTTTGGAAACCCGTACTTCAACCTCTGGTGCGAGAGAGAACAGCGCCCGGATTAGAGAGGACTTTCCAACATTGCTCCTGCCTATGAAACACACCTTCAGATCAACACCCACACACACACACACACACACACACAAATAAGGCTTCCTTACAACAAAACAGTAATACAGCGATAAATCTTAGTCTTATTCGTGTATATATATATATATATATATATATATTATATAATGTCTGACATAAAACATAAAATATTAATAATATATACGGTAGAACCCTAAAATAATCTTTATAGTTAACATGTAGTTCTCAGTAGCATCCAAAATTTATTTAGTAATTAATGAATCAGTATGTTTTTCTGTTTTCAGTTTGGCCAACAGTTTCTAATATTACCCAAAATGCTGCGTGATTACTCGCTGTTGGGATTTAGCCCTTGCTCCATCTCTCCCTAAAGAGAGCAATGCAGCAGCGCTTTAATACGTTATCTCGTCCAGCTCTCTCACATCTTCATCTGTACACTCTGCTCATACAGACCAGACCCCAACACCTTCAGTAAATACCACTATTTAAATGCCATCATGTCATCATGCCTATCATCTCATAGAAAAATTACTATCCAAGATGAGCCTGTGTGTTATTCATTCATTCATTTTCTAAGCTGCTTAATCCTAATTAGGGTCGCAGGGCGGCTGGCGCCCATCTCTACCGACTCTGGGCGAGGGTGGGATACACCCAGGACAGCTTGCCAGGCCATCGCAGGTCTGTGTGGGTGTTATATAGCAGTAAAGCCTTATCATTACAAGATCATTTTTAAAGAGTTGAACATTTTTCTCCTATTAAATGTCACTATAACTGCAGTAGCAATGTGCCTCTAGAGTGTCTGTGATACTACCGTGAACTATTCGTATTTATAGCAAAAATACAGCACAAAACAACTAATTCGCTCTGGATTCTCTGAGCATATCACACCCACAAAACATGTCTTAATGCACCAAACAGACTTATTGAATAAACTGAATTTTCACAAAAAGTCTTGGGAATAAATTGGTTGAACTTAAGATACATTTTGGTTGCATCTTCGTCGAATTTTGTCGGATTTTAATGGTTTCTGGGTCATTTTAATGCTGTTGATTGAGCCCTCTATTCTATATGTGCATAACTATTTTATATAAATATATAAATTATTAGTATATAAATTATTATAAGAAATGTTTGATGCATTAAAGCCACTCACTAGTGAACAACCAATGTGTTGTATCTTCCATTATCAATTCATTTTGGCTTTACACAATGGTCTCCCTGTGAAACCACCCCAGTTCATGGGCTTAGTATCTCTTATTCACCTGTTTTACATCTCATTTTGGTTCTGTCTGTTTATAATAACAAAAACAATAAGAAGACCATGTGACCAAATTAACGGTCTTGCACAAGTGTGATAACTTGGCAATGGAACACAGATTCATAGAAAGTCGAAAAGTACTAAATCAAGTGCTCTGCACTCTTGATTGTCTTTACTAATATCATCACACCTGGTGCAGGGGTCATTGACATTCGTGTACAGGAGTAAGCAAATAGTTTCCGAAAGACATTGTGGATTCCATTTCTTATCCAAGAGATAACACCGTATTTTATGTTTATTTAATATGCCTGGGAAATGAATGGGCCACTTTAAACTCATTTTGTGGTGATGGGTAAGAAATATAAAACTGTGCCTCCTCACCTCTGGTTGTGCGAGTTCAGGCATGTGGTCTAAGCGCACAGCTGATGAGGAGTAGACTATCTGGTGTTTGGGCGATGGAGTGAAAAATCTCTCCGCCAACTCAAGGGCTTCCTGATCAGGCTGGAATAACTTAAATTGTGTTTTATCTACTTGTCGTGACAGCTGTGCCTCCAGACTGCTGAACGGATACAGGAGCCCCAGGCGCTTCTTCTCTGGCAGCAGGGAGACATGGCGCAATGAGGCGAGCTCATGGACCGGACGACTAGACACGAGCCGGACACAGCAGCAGTGCAGACGCAGCAGAACCCGCAAATTCATATTGAGGTGGATATCAGGCTTAGCAAATACTGTCACTATTACAAGATGAAGAACAACAGATTATTGGGTGTCTAATAAAAATGTTTTAACAGGTTGTTGCTGGAAGCTACAGGAGGAAGCCGTGTCAGACAATTTTTTTTACATTCATATACATTTTAAAGTAATGTTGTAGATATTTATGAATTCTACATTATTGAGTCAGTACAAAACATTTTGAATTTCCGAACATTATAACAAAAAAAAAAGTATGTATGTATGTATGTGTTTATTTTTTTAGAAAGAAAGAAAGAAAGAAAGAAAGAAAGAAAGAAAGAAAGACAGACAGACAGACAGACAGACAGACAGACAGACTCTTCTGTCTGTTGCGGTCAGGGAAACGTTTCCGTTCCTTGAAAGCAAACACTGAGCGAATGAGGAGGAGCTTCTTCCCGCAGGCTGTTCGGGCCCTCAACCAACCAGGCTGCACACACAACTTGCACTCCCTGTACACCCTGCACTATTCTGCACACCCAATAACCACACTCACTGGACATCTTGTGTGCATACTGCACCGACACTTTACAAACCGTATTATTTATAAAATCGCCTACATTTATATTTTATTTCTTTTTGATATTGATAGTTTTTTTTTTATCCTTCTTCAAATATAGGACAGTCGTAACAAGCATTTCACTACATATTGTACTGTGTATGATTTTGTAGGTGACAAATGAATTTGAATTTGAAAAACTGTTACAGAAAAATATTTGTATGCCAGAAAAAAAGCAACATATTACATAAAAGAAAAAATATTGAAATATATTGAAATAATGAAAATGATAACAATAATACTGATAATAATAATGATAATAATAATAATAAAAAAAATAATAATAATTTATCCACCTTAGTATGAGTTATCACTATTATTATTATTATTATTATCACCAATAACAAAATAATAGTAATAATAATAATAATAATAATAATAATAATAATAATAATATTATTAATAATAACTCATACTAAGATTTTTTAGACATTACAAAATCTAATGTATCCTATATTTTATATTTATATTTTATTTTTATTCTAGATATTTTCTTTATTTTCTATTTTTGCATTTTTATATTTGTACTGACCTTTAACTGTAAAAACTGTAGAATCCTTTAAATAGTTTTAGTTATTGTTCTTTTCTTCTTGTTACTTTGATAGCTATTCTTTACATTTTTGGACAGTCGTACTAAGCATTTCACTACATATTGTACTGTGTATCATTTGTATGTGACAATTAAAATTTGAAAAATTGAAAAAAAAAAAACCTTGTTACAGGGTTCACATTATTCAGTTATAATGTATTATAGCGCCACCACAAAGGGATATAATTTACTGCTAAATTGTAATAGCTTTAAAAACAAAGATTGAACAAACCGCCTGGAAACGGATCATGTTGATGGGTTGGTGTTTCACTTATATAAATCCTGAGGAAACAAGATCACTGTTCATCAGTTCCGGTCTTATAAAACACTACATGCATCTGGTTCTGGGCTGTGTAAGTATATAAATATTATTCATAAATGTAACTCATCTCTCTTATCTCCCACTCACCTGGTAAATGACTAGATCCTACTAGGGTCGCACGGGGGCTGGAGCCTATCTCAGCCGACACTCGGCAAAGGTGACGTACACCCTGAACAGCTCGCCAGACCATCGCAAGGTACACACACAACCATTCACACACACACTCACACCTAGGGGCAATTTGGAACAGCCATTTATCCTAATGTGCATGTCTTTGGACTGTGAGAGGAAACCGGAGTAACTGGAGGAAACCCATGCAAGCATGGCAAGCAACTTCTTTATCCTTAAAGGGCCACGGGGAGGCAGGAACCTATCTCTGGGCAAGGGCGGGGTACACCCTAAACAGCTCACCAGTTCATCAAAGAGGCCAACACACATACAACCATATACACTCACACATAGAGGCAATTTGGAAAAGCCAGTTAGCCTAATGTGCATGTGTTTGGACTGTACGAGGAAACCAGTGTACCCGGATAATATACAAACTCCACACAGATACGCCCTCGACAAGACCAGGACTCAAAACCAGGACATTTTTGCTGTGAGGTGGACGTGCTAAGCACTATGCCATGGACTTTGCCGCTCTATTTAAAAACAGGTCATGATGAATATTAAACTAAAACATGAGCATGTCACCGTCAATTATTATAAATGAAAAAGTTCCAGACAGTGCCTACAGTGCGTGTATGCTTGTTATTTTGTGTTTCTCTGGGAACAGACCATTAGGTGTCTAATAAAAATGTTTCTACAGGTTGTAGCTGGTAGCTACAAGAGAAAGCAGTGCCAGACGTTCAATTTGTATTAATATATATTGAAAAGGGATTTTGTTGTAGATATTTATGAATTCTGCATTATTAAGTCAGTACAAAACATTTTTGTTTTGCCAACAATACTTTTCCCCCCAGTGCAGCCCCAGGGTTATCAAAGGCCAGCCATGTCTCTCACTGTGTGTGGTGAGAGGTACTTTAAAGAACCAGTGCTGACTTTCGTAAAGAGTAGGCTGCAATGTCATCAGCATTTTTTTGCCCCGCGATGGCCTGGCGAGCTGTCCAGGATGAACTCTGCCCTCGCACAGACTGGTTTTGCAGTTTGCACTCAGTAAAACCTACCAGGTACTTTCCTTAATAAATTGCATTAATTTTACCAATGATTATTGAGTGTGCTCAGAGCAACTTACAGAAGTGGTTTAATGTTACTATCAGTGAATACATTTTTATACTGGTTCACTAGGATATAGACTAAGTATACCATCAGTCAAAACTCAGGTGTGTTAAGTGCATTGAGGTGCTTTAACGTGTTAATTACTACTAAATAATTACAAAAAACTTAACGCATTAAAAAAATTAAAGCATTTAATCGCAGTTTTGCATTCCAAACAACACGGAACATTTGTCAGTGCACAATTTCCTGGTACACCGGTTACACTGATGCACACGTCAGGGCTTGGCTAACGGCTACCAAAATGGGGCAATCAGATGAAAGCTCATTGCTAGGACTAAAGAAAGTTTTCATTTTAAAAAACTACCTGATGGACGCCTTGATAAAAGCGTGGTTTTGTGCAAATTGTTCAAAAAATATTTGCATACCACTGAAGCACTTCAACCCTTAGGTACAATCTAAATGCAAAGCACGTTGCAGCGAGCACAGAAACTGATGGAGCTATTAGCGCTAGCAGTCCCAGTCTGAGTACAAACAAGTGATGTCGGCGGCCCAAACTCGATCATATGACTGGCTTCAGGACCAAAACTAGTAAGTCCACATCGGACAAACTCACAACTTCACTCACAAAATGGATTGCGCTGGACTGTAGACCGCTACTAGTGGTAGAAGATAAGGGGTTAGAAAATGTGCTACAGATAGTGTCGTGGCGAAAAGTGTCCAGCTCACAACACAAGAGATTCAAATCCATTTTCATGTGTTTATTTAGCCTTTAGGAAAAGAAAAGCATATAAAAAAAGGAAAAAATCTTGGACGTCGAACCAGCTCTGCAATTTGCTTATATAGTGCCAATTCGACTCTGATTGGTCTATCATCCTCTAGCTCTTGACTCTGATTGGTCCTTCATGACCTTATATCTCAACATGTCTCAACATGTCCTGAGCTGACCTTGAAGGTTTTGTGCCTCCCTTCGCTCAGGACTGCCATTTTGTTTCAGGGGCAGTGGTGGCTTAGTGGTTAAGGCGTCAAAGCGGTTCAATCCCCACTATCACCACTGTTAGGCCCTTAAGCAAGGCTCTTTACCCTCAAGTGCTCGGTTGTATAAAAACGATAATTGTAAGTCGCTCTAGATAAGAGCATCTGCCAAAAGCTGTAAATGTAATGTAAATGTTTCTTTTTAAGGTCCGACACTTTCTTTCAATGTTCCGTGTTCAAGGACAGCAATACTCGTACAAAGTGGAATGGGCCCTACATAAAAAAATCTTACACACACTTCAGTGAATAAACTTCTCATACAATAGTCACATAAATCATCCAATTGCTCTGCTATAGGTAAAATCATTAACAATTGAAATATATATTTCAATATAGATGACTTCATTGGACAGTTTTCCATTTCAGGATAACAAATGTCTTTAAATATAGGAAATATGATCACTCATTCCAAATATATAAAAATTTCATATTCATGTTGATGCTGTTAATAATCAATAAATAATTCCTGTACATTATAGGGAAGTCCATCAATTTGCATAAGATTTATGGAGGATCAAATATATGACAGTTTGACATTTCAGACCGGCAGGCCATAGGCCTTCCACAGTTCATGGGTCCAAAACCACACGGTGCCCCCAGTGGCGCCTGATACTCCGATTTCCTCCACTTCATAGCGACATGTGATCGAACTTTTCAACTGCCATGCAGAAATACTATTTCAAGCAAAACTCAACAGCTATATGACAGTGAAAAGCAAGCAAATAAATGCATTTTTCCAGAGTCTACAATATTCATGTCTGTGTCTATTATTTGATTCAGTCGTCCCCTAAAATCCATTTAAATTAACAAATGTTGCTTTTTGGGGCAAATATCGTTATGCGATTAAAATGTGATTAATCCAGTTTAATTAATTACAAAGTCTCTAATTAATTAGATTCATTTTTAAATTGAGTCCCACCCCTAATTATTACCCCTGGTTTACACTAAGGGTAACAATATTGATCGCAAATCGTTTATTACCTTATCGTGGTTTGCGTGTCCTAATGATCCTGGGAGCGATGTTGTCGGGGGCCCCTGGTAGGGTCAAGCAAGGCAAACAGATCCTAGGTGAAGGTCCAGACTCAGTGTGGTTCATAAGATCCCTATGAACGAAATGAGTACAAGGACACAGTTTCCCTTGCCCAGACACTGGTGTCCAGGTGTCCCTCCTGGAGCCAGGCCTGGAGAAGGGGCTCAAAGGAGAGTGCCTGGTGGTCAGGCTTCTGACCCTGGAGCCCGACCGGGCCCAGCCACAAGAGGAGACATGGGTCCGCTCTCCCATGGACCTGTGGAAGAGGTTATAGGGGTCGGGTGCAGTGTGAACCACGTGGGGGTTCTGCTGGACCGATCCTCGGATACTGCCTCTGGATTTTGGGACATGGAATGTCACCTCTCTGGCAGAGAAGGAGCCTGATGTGCTTCTGTTCATAACATTTATGGATAGAATTTCTAGGCGCAGCCAAGGCGTTGAGGGGCTCTGGTTTGGTGGCCATAGGATCCCGTCTCTGCTTTTTGCGGATGACGTTGTCCTTTTTACTTTATCAAGCCGGGACCTCCAGCTCTCGCTGGAGAAATTGGCAGCTGAGTGTCAAGTGGGATGAGAATCAGCACCTCCAAGTTCAAGGCCATGGTTCTCAGCTGGAAAAGGGTGGAATGCACCCTCCAGGTCTGGGATGAGGTCCTGCTCCAAGTGGAGGAGTGCAACATATCAGGGTCTTGTTCACGAATGATGGAAGGATGGAGCGGGAGATCGACAGGCGCTTGTACTAGTCTGTGACTGTGAAGAGGGAGCTGAGCTGGAAGGCTAAGCTCTCAATTTTCCAGTCGATTTATGTTCCCACCCTCACCTGTGGACATTTTTTATTTTTTTTTTCCTCCTCTCTGTGTTTTGCTGAGGTACACATGCTATGCCGTAGAAACCACACTCACATACACACACACACACAGCTGTTCTGTGAATCGCGTGCCGGCAACTGCTTATCGGCGTTGTTAACCAAGCTTCCTCCTTCCGATTTTAGGGATTTAATTTTAACTTTAATTTTAATTTCGTTGTTTAATTTCTCTTTTTTTCCCATCTTGAAGCA
>JAQMYF010000012.1:45245778-45260947 GCA_030014195.1 Neosilurus mollespiculum | reverse complement strand
TGGCTCCCGGGATACACCTAACTAGTGCTGCTGGTGCCCCTAAAGGACTAGCTAATTTCACGTGTCTTAAAATGGAGATTGTGGACATTGTAGCCCCAGTGTACAACCAGGGTTAGTTAGAGAGTTGTAGACCATATATAAATTCTAATTAGGTAATTTCTCGACGTTTGTGGTGTTTTAAACCCGTAATTTCCAAGCCAACCTGACCTAGCAAAGCGGTTACACGGGTTGTTCTGTGGTCAAACAGTATTAAGCATGTTTTATGTTTTATAATTTCTAAAATAACTTTTAGTTGAACTTCAGCTGAATTAACAACCACTTTCCTACTTAGTTGTTTTTGTGCTGCTGTGCAAGCAAACAATTTGAATAAAAAAATAATAGTAATTTAATTTTTAAAAATAATAGTACCAATTTGTAATTTGAGGAGTTTTACCCAGGTATATTACTAATCACTACTGGTGGGATAGACATCACATTAAAACATTATGAGCACTGAGAGATGAAAAGAAGATTTCATGTTACAGTGGCACCTGCCAAGGAGTGGGATGCATTAGGCCACAGTTGTCACACTCCTGTGGCCTAATGCATCCCAATAATAATGCACTACAAATCTGGCCTGTCAACTCATTTTATTTGGCCCAGGAGAGCTTTCAAAGAATATGATTACCATACATGCTTTGCATCAACCATTACCATGAAATGTAATTCATCATCCATCCACTAGGTGGCAGCAACCTATTTTAAGTAAAAAGGCAGTCATTCATAACTCAAGAAAGATTGCAAGCTAGCTTGTCACTGTAGAGTGCCATCAGAAAAGGAGAGTGAATAAAACAATAGTGAACAAATGTCTAAACTAATCATTTTTTATCCTATGGCGATGTCATGGTTGCCCTTTTTGAATAGATGTTCAGTGGCCCACAGTGGCCTAGAAATGTATTATTTTCAGTTCCAGAGGTTCACCAGTTAGAAGCAGAAAAAAACGAGCAAGCGTAAGGATCTGGGTGACTCTGAAAATAGCCACATTGTAATAGCTAAATGATATCCTAAACAGCAGAGCTTGTGGGGTGTTTCTGGTATGCAGTGGTAAGTACCTACCAAAAGGGTTGCAAGGAAGGACAACCAGTGAACTGGCAAGAGCGTCATGCAAGGCAAATGCTCGTTGATATGCACGAGGAGCAAAGGCTAGTACATGTGGTTGCCTACCTGCAGACCAGTCGGGTGGTGTTAATGTCATGGGCGATCATGATATCAGTGATTTCAAAGACAGTCGTACAAATAGATGAACCAGTGTACCGAAAAATGAAACCTTTCAGGTTAAAGTGCAGACTTTAATTTCTTAAAATTCTCAAGACATTAAGACAGGAAGCGTAAAGTATTTAATTGTCTATAAAACTACCAGTCAATAGAAATGGAAAGACAATTATCATTAAGTAATATTGCTATGTTTCATTTTTGTCCAACCATTAACATTTACTGTAGTTTGATGGTTATATACTGTGTATAAATATTATCGCTGATCATTATGAAATATAAAAACACTTCAAACACATTTCCATACACTGAGTGACTTTTATTTTGAATTGTGACAGTAAATTAAGTTTGTTGTTTTCTTTAATTATGCATAAATAATGTAAATCAAAAAGACAAGAGTAATTATTTTTACATCAGGGGATGTATTTCTCTCCACTTACTATGGTGCTGGTAAACACATTGCAAAAAATACATATAAAAAAATAAATAAAATAAGAGTTCCTGTCTTAGGTATATTAAATTACACAAAATGTCTATAAAATAAATCATTCTGTCATTCATTCATCTTTAGTTACTGCTTAATCCTGGTCAGGGTTTCGGAGCCTAGTTGGGGAACACTGAGAGCAGTTCAGCAATACACCCTGGATGGAACACACATGGACAATTTATCGAATCCAGAGGAGAACTTCAGTGAGAGCATGCAAACTCCAACCATACAATAACCAGAGCACAGAGTCGAACCCCAGACCCTGGACTTATGACGCACCAATATTACAACACCTACATAACACACAATGAGCATCAAACTCTAACACAGGCTATAGTAGCTTAAAAACAAAAACAAAAAACAATTCAACACATACACTGACCTGTATTTGTATGGCTGACTGTGTGTGCACTCTGAAATGCTTTACGATTTCTTCTCACATACAAACACCTGGCTTGTCTCCTATGGACCATGGCAGCAGCAACAGAGAAGGCATATACAATAATACAGAGCACTCCACGATCCTTTCCACCATCAGTACTTTCATTAAAGCCCTGAGGACGGCTTCACATCCAAACCATACTTCAAGTCAAAGGTTCAGAAGATCTGCTGTTCAAACAGGATCTTCTCAAAGCCTTCAGGAGGAGTGTGGTAAAAGTCGCTGAACTGGCAGTCTAAGATGGCGCTGTCATCCACTGCAATAGAAAAAATCAAACACAACTTTCAGTCATAACCTGGGCAGTGGAGGCTCAGTACAATCAGAGCCAGTGTGTTTCCAGGACATCACTTTGGAGTAAGAAAAAAAAAAAAAGGTTGTGAACAAATAAACAGTCTGTTTCATCAGATATTCAGATTTTCACAAAAGCCCTAAAAGTGCATAAAGAGAACCCAATAACAAAAACAGACCACGGGGTCCAGATGCTCATGCCGAAAAGGACCATTTCATAAAATGCCAATATAGAAAAAGCATAGCAGGTATGAAAGCCCCAGCTTCAGCACATGACAAGTCAATGTCTGGAAACTAAAGTGTGACGGACAGACGGAAGCCATTCCTATAGCTCCTGAGCCACTTTGCGGGCTAAAAAAGACAAAATTATCTAATTTACATATATCTGTGAGGGCCAAAAGTATGTGACCTGTTGGGATTATCAGTTAATTTGATGGTGATTTTAGACTCTGCTGTTTTCAGTCACTGTGATCAGGTGAGTGGTTTTATTTAAACAACAGGGACCTATTTATGTATTGTAACTGAATATCTAAACGTTTGTACTATCAGTACATAAAAAAAACAGTATATAGGATGTCATAATACACAGTACGCATTCAATCATAATCAAATGTCACCCTGGTGGTCTATTAAATCCATGCTATGTGAAGTTACCACACCAGGCTACACCACAGGTAACCTATAACTCAGCTGGATAACCAAAGAAAAATTCCAGCAGTCTCCAAAAACAGCACTGCTGTCCATCTACAGTTTGCTAAAAATCACATGAATAACTGGCCAGTTGACTATAGTTAAGACATTAAGACCAAAATTGGATGAGATGAAATGAAAATTGTTATGTTTGGGTAAAGGAAGACACTGTATAGCAGTGGGGGAGTGATCATGTGTCAGCTGTGGGTAGAGAAAAGTCACCACAGTAAAACCAGGTCATGTGATGAGTTCGTACCACTTCTGTCAAACCACAATCAGGCATAGGAGAATTATCAACAGATCAGCCTACAAGAAAAGCAAATGGAAATACGTATAACTGACCATAAACTACAGGATACACAGTCCCTCGAATGCCTGAGGCTGGACACTGCATGTTCTTCCCATTCAGATACAGGTTCAGTTCCACATGGTCATAAGTTAGTCCCTGGAAAACATGCAAACATGAACCAGAACATCAGAATCTGTTCATGAAGCTGAATGAAACTTGATCTTCACCCATTAGCCTTAACACACCATTAAACAGCCCGTGATCAGATAAGCACTGAACAGCACATTGCTAATCTAATGAGGGCTTCATAATGATCTATTTACTGATACATTTTTTCCAAGTGTGGCAAAGGGATTGAGAGAGCAACTATAGCAATGGGTTACACTTAAAAAAAAAACCCAAAAAAAACAAATGATAACTCTATATAGGTCTTGACTGGGCTGGTTGCAGTACATGCTACATATACATGTTGGTTTAAGGGATTAAAAATTAGTTTCTTCCCTGTTCTTCACCATGTCTGTTTCATCAATACAGCGTGATATCTTAGCAGAATTAACCCTCTAGGCCTTAGAGCTTTAAATAAACTTTCCCCCTAGCTCTGTCAGCATAAAATAATTTAGTACTACACAGGAACAGCGTGATCAGATTGTTAAGCTATCTCAGGATAGTAAGCATATTCCGCCTTACAAGCTCAGGGTAAAGTCTGAATCAAAACAACACACAATAACTCAGTGTTGTCATGGTCACTAATTCTGAAATTCTAAAAATTCTCTCCCCAAAAAATACAACAAAAAACTAGTGACCCAATCTGGCCTCTGTGGTGTTAAGGGTCAAAAAAGCTATTTATTCAAACTTTCTGTTTCAAACTATGCTATCAGGAAGTGCACATGTGCGGATTGAAAATTAAACAATTAAAATCTCGTTTTAGTTTCCTTTTTTTGTGTTTCTGTGTAGTACACACTATACACTAAAACTTTAAATGGGTTTCAAAAGATGCCATCCTGGAGCCCGTGTAACAACTGCATGCCTTTAAAAATGTAAAAAATGAACCATAAAAATTTTGTTTTAGTTTACGTTTCTAAATAGCACAAATAAGAATTTATATAGATAATTTTATGATTTTGGGGCAGTGGTGGCTCGGTGGTTAGGGTGCTGGCTTACTTATCCGAAGGTCGGGGGGTCTATCCCCATTATCTCCGAGTTGTCACTGCTAAGTTACTGGGTTATCAAAGGCCAGCCATGTCTCACACTGTCTGTGGTGAGAGGCATGTAAAAGAACCATTGCTGTCATTCGTAAAGAGTAGGCTGCATAGTCGTCAGCGTGTTTCTGCCCTGTGATGGCCTGACGAGCTGTCCAGGGTGTACTCTGCCCTTGCCCAGAGTCGGCTGAGATGGGCACCAGCCTCCCTGCGACCCTAATTAGGATTAAGCGGTTCAGAAAATGAATGTATGTTCACATTTTACTCTGGTTGAGACCCCACCTTCCCCGAGTTACCGAAGATAACTTCAAGTTTCCTCTCACCTAACATTCTTTCCTATTATTTTGATTTATTAAATGGTATTAAGGGCGGCACAGTGGCGTATCCACCTAGTTAGCACATCCACCTCACAGCAAGAAGGTCCCGAGTTCATTTCCCAGGCCAGGGCGTTTCTGCGTGGGGTTTTCATCTTCTCCACATCCTTGCATTGTGTTTCCTCTGAGTACTCCAGTTTCCTCCCAGGTTGAAAAGACATGTGCATTAGGTTAACTGGCTATTACAAATTGACCCCATGTGTAAGTGTGAGTGGTTATGTGTGTGTGTTGTCCTGTGACAGGTCACCTGTCTACTACAGAGCTAACATACACACAAACAACCATTCACACTCACATTTACACCTTGAGGCAATTTAAAGTAGACAGTTGCATGCCTGGACTGTGAGAGGAAACTGGAGCACCCAGAGGAAATCTATAAAGGCATGGGGAAAACATGAGAAGTCCACACAGAAAGGCTCTTGTCAGCCACGAGATTTAAACCCAGAATTAGGCAACAGTGCTACCCTAACTAAACATGCCACCCAATAATATTGATTATTTTTATTTGTAATATGATTACACACTATCACGTAACTGATAATTATTTACTCGTCTCACTCACTCATCTGCCGTACTTCTTAATCTTACTAGGATCACAAGGTGGATGGATCTGATCTCAGCCAACACTGGGAGAAGGTGGGATACACCCCGAACAGCTCATCGCAGGGCTGATAATTATTCATTTATATGGAAACATTGGATTTTTACACTATTATATACAGATATTTGTCAAATAAAAATAGTTTATATAGTAAAAAGTGTAAAAACTGAACACTTTAATTGATTATCTGAAATATTAAAATGCATTTAAACAAATATTGTACAATTGCTCAGCATGAATCTGGGATATACTGCATTTTAGAATGAAACACTTTAAATACATACAGTTTACATTTGGTTTTTTAAAATTACAACATGCTTACCACAACATCTCCCTCCTGAGGCACACTGTTAGCAGGCAGACAGTTCTTCTCTTCATTGTTGTGATAGACAGATCCATCGTGCCTGAGAACCAAACTGTGACTGTCTCGACCCAAAGGTATCTGGTTTAAATTCACCTTCTGTGTGGCCACCCCAACTCCCCACACACCTACACAAGCAGCATCCAACAGAATTTATTTCCAGGCACAAGTTGCACACTTTCATAAATTTTACATTTCTTTATTTAGGGAAAATATTAAGTATGCACAATGAGTATGAAATTCAAAAAAAAAATTCACAGATAGCTTGGCATACTGCACCAAAAAGTACAAAGTACTTCTTTCATGTGATCTGGAGTAAGTAGTCCCAATAATGTTTAAAAAATGTGTATGAAATTTGCTGTTATTTTTAATTAGTTATAACCATCAGGATTAAGGAAACTTTAAGTTATAGCTGTAATTTTCTTTTCTTGGTAGATATGATCTTCCATGTTCAGTATTAATATACTGAAGATATAAACCTGTATTTTGGAGGAAACACTTTTGAACAGACAGCACAGGCCACATCACAAAATTTCTAGGTCACCACGGGCCCAGTAATCACTGAACATCCATTTCGAAAATGGCATGAAATGAATTCCGCATGGCAAAATGATCAGCTTAGGTATTTGTTCTCTTTTACTCTTTTCACTTTCCTTTTCTGGCAACACAATCTTTCTTGAGTCATGATTGACTGGCAGTTCATTTGAAACAGGTTGCTGCCACCTAGTGGAAGGACGATGAATCACATTTCATGGTAAAGGTTGATGCAAAGAATGTATGATAACCGTATTCTCTAAAGGCACTCACGGGCCACATAAAATGAGTTGGTGAGCTGGACTTGGCCTGTAGTTTAATTAAAAAGAAAGTATATCAGATTTCCAACAATGCATTTCTTGTGAGAGCAAATAACAAAAAAGTCAAAAAAAGGAGTGGACCTTCTGGACAGACACTTCGTAAAAATCATACAAAATAAAATATTCCTTGTGCAGAACAGCACCAGGATATAGTCACTAATGCATGATTTATTTAAAGTGCATATTCATATTTATTTTTCTGATAATTAAATATTAATAACCAATTAGAAAAATGCAGAAAATGTCCAGTGGGAATCTCCCTTTTGTCCAAAATGCAATTAGCCTGAATATTTTCAAGACAAAAAAATTTATTGTTCATATTATTTTCTTCCTGATACCACATTCTTATATGTATTTATACATTTATAACACTACATAATATACAGTACCGATCAAAAGTTCAGACACACCTTCTATTTGAGTTACAATAAGTGGGTGGGTCCAGACTTTTGACTGGTACTGCATGTTGTAGCAGCTGTTATATGTTCCCTCACCGGGCTCAGTTTTTTTCATTTTCTCTTTCTCCTGAAGTTATTCTGCAATCCACTGTACCCATAACTCTAAAAAACTTTCTGCGGTCAAAGTTGTGATGAGAGGCAACGAGACGGTCAAACTGGAATTTGGGAAATCAGGAACTTGCGCAACATCCAACTTGCCTGATGTTAATTTCACTGATTTAAACCCAGTTAATATAAATTATAAAAACAGGGATAGATGACAAAACAATATACGTTTATAATTAACACTCTTTAAATTGTGAGTGTTCATAAAATGAAAAAATTACTGAAATAATTCTAAATTTTCGGCGTTGAGTGATTTCGGTATGCGAGGTCTGGTACAGTTTACACGTTACAGACACTTGACATACAATATTACTGGTAAAATCGCCACTGCATTTATATTTCATTTATATATTTTTGCATCCTATATTTAATTTTATTTTATATTTTACATTTTTATATTACTATTGACCTTTCACTTTAAAGTCCTTCAGTCATTGTTATTTTTCTTCTTGATATCGATAGTTCATTCTTTAAATTTTGGGACAGCCTTAACAAGCATTTTTACTACATGGTGTATGATTTTGTACGTGACAGATACACTACCATGAATACTAATCAAAAGCTTGAAAACACAAGAACCTGTGTCCAAACTTTTGACTGGTACGGTATGTAAACATTCAAGCATTATCCCTCATGTCTCTGCCCTCCGGTGCTCCTGGAGACCGAAAAGCTCCTAAAGACCACGGTCAGCTCCCTACTAATCGAGACCTCTATCAGGAGCTCAGCTTTTAAGTCGGTGCCCAAATCAACATCTCCTCTTTCTTTCTTCGGTATCGAATGGAGACCAGAGTGTATCGTCACACCCTTCCTCTGATCATCAACATCATGGCATGCAACTGACATCCCAGTCACGGCGGTTGATCCTCACGTCCTCCCTGCTTACTCACCCGTGGATTGGACCTTGAACTCGAAGTAGCTCTTGTTCTGGTGGAGAGGGGCGTTGGCGAGGCATGCTCCGCTCCCACAGATCCGCCTCCCTCTCTTCACCACCACCACATCCGAGCCTGCAGGAGCAAACACACACACACACACACACACCACTCTGCACCATTCTCTCCCTCTTTACTGGGTATGTATTTCATGATAACAACTGCAGATACAGATTTGTGTGTGTACTGGGTGGATTTAGACACTGGAGAGCTCGTTAAGAAACACAGTTTCTAAGGCAACGTCGAAACAGAGTAGCAAACAGATGCTAGCATGCTAAGCTAACTAAAGAAGAGAAGAGAAAACAAGCCCTGACAGACTTGAAGGAGTTAAGAGAGTTTTCTTCTCTGGTTTCACTGAAATATGGTTTTATAAACACGAACAAAAGCGAGTGCAAGATGGCTACAGGAAGTCTGTCTGTGTTGCTGAATCACTGACTGAAGCGGAATCGCTTGTTTTTGTTTGTTGTTATTATCGCCGGTAACCGGTTAATCGTTCGTACCCATATGGTGCGTGTCGAGCTGAACCGTGGGCATTTCTTTAAGAGGTTTATGTTCGGTTTCTCCGTCACCACAACAGCAGCCCAGGCAGCACGTAAACATTGCGGCCATATCTGTTTCAGCGTCACTGCAGGAAAAACCGGAAGTGGGATCTGAAACGTCACGGAAGCCCTTAGGAAAGAACTGGGAGGGAGGAAAAAAGGGGGCGGGGACACTTGCGGCCGCAGCGCAACAGTGCGCTCTAGCGGCGCGCCGTGTTACTTACCGTCACAGCTATGTGCGGGTTCGTCCAATCAGAGGCTCCCCCCCTCCGCTCAGAGCGCGCGCGGGCTCTCACTGGCGGCATGGAAACAGGGGGAAGAAAAATAATGAGGTCAAAAATATTTTCACACGTGACGCGCCGGTTATTGGATGGATGCGGACGGCGCGCGAGCTCCTAACACATGGCGCGGCGCAGAGGTGACGCGTCTGCGCTCAGCTGTTTGTGGCGCTTGATTGCTCTGCTCTGTAGTACCGTGATGCAGCAGTTGCAGAAATAAATAACTGAGATGATTACTCCGCAGGGTTATGCTTATGATTTATGCGAGCTTAGATCGATTAAATAATAATAGTAATAATAATGATAACAAGTATGATATTAATAATAATGATGATGAGGATGATGATGATGATGATGATAATAATAATAATACTGCGTATGGGCACCATACGTGTAAAAATGTTGATGGGTGAGTGGACGGTTATTTCTCACTTTGTGATGTTTTTTTGCATAGCAACAGCCCCCAACCCCCCCAAATCACCACCATGACCACCACTAGTAAAGAAGGAATCCTCTGTGTTGGATGTGTAATGCTGCAGTGAGTGTGTAAACGTTTTCAGTGGACTAGGACGTGATGCCACTGCGCTTGATTATTATAACCAACTGCCACGCGCTTCCGAAACAAGTCGTCTGCACCTATAGCAGTGTTGTACATTTTTAATCCTGTGAAAGCGTGTTTAAACACTGTGGATATTGGTGTCTTGAGCTTAAATGGTTAAAGTTTCCTCATTTGGAAAGAGCGAAGTCTGCACAGCAACAAGCCTCTCGATTGCGTCGCGTACTGCAGCAAAAGCGACTGAGCTCAGAGTACGCGCGCGCGTTTCGGTCCAGTTGCTGACGTTTTCCTCTTCAGTAGTCATCAGTTGCTACCTCAGTGGCAGGACACTGTGTGTGTGTGTGTGTGTGTGTGTGTGCGTTCCTCTCTGAGCTTCCTGAAGCACAATCGTGGGGAGACTACCGACAGGATGAGCGGGTTCTTGGACATTCCCAGGCGCAGTGTCAGGGCGCATGGACTTGTAACCAGAGTCATGACGTGCTGTAGCTGCATATAGTCGCGTCAACGGAGATAACTTGGGCTGTTTATTTTGCGCACTATAACTATGTGTATTTCAGGACAGAGCCACTAATATTCCACGCACTAGACGTGAACATTACTCAGCGGTTTCATGGCTAAGATCCTCGGTCTTATGTGCGGGAGGGGGGGGGGGGGGTTCCAGCCAGATGTTCTGCATGGAGAAGCAACTTTAGAGACAGTCTAATCATCTGCTGCATCTCTTTGGCTTGTTTGTGTTTATTGGCTGGAATTTATAGAACAGGTTATGTGATGTGCCGTATGTCTACTCTGAACCAGCTTGGCTTCAGCACTGGAGTGACATACGGGAGTAAGATTCACATTAGTCACTAATGAGTGGCATCGATTTTACTGTCGCTGACCCGTTTTCATGTTGATTTAATCTCATTCCAGCCCGCGATGGATCTGCTGGAGGAGGACCTGACATGCCCGATATGTTGCTGTCTCTTCGAGGACCCACGTGTGCTGCCGTGTTCCCACAGTTTCTGCAAGAGGTGCCTGGAAGGCATCCTGGAGGATAACCGCAGCCCGGTGTGGCGATCTCCATTCAAATGTCCCACGTGCCGAAAGGAGACGGCGCACAACGGGATCTCGAGCTTACAAGTGAACTATTCCCTGCGCAGCATCGTCGAGAAGTACAACAAGATCCGCACGAGCCCAAGGATGTCTCAATGTCGTGCTCACAGTGGGCAACCACTGAACATCTTCTGTGCCACGGACCTGAAGCTTATCTGTGGCTTTTGCGCAACTACAGGGGAACACAAAGGGCACAAGTTCTGCGCGCTGGAGGAGGCGTACGAACGAGAGAAGGTCGCCTTCGAGGAGCTGCTCCGTGCTGTGGAGAACTGGAAAGGCGCCGAGGTGCTCTCCTGCCTGGAAGCGCTCGAGGGGGCGAAGAAAAAAGCGCTACAGATGGCCTCGCGAGATGTGGATCGGGTTTCGGACTATTTCGACAAACTGCTCCGCTCGCTCGAGCACAAGCGCAGCGAGATCCTCTCGGACTTTGAAGCTCTAAAGCTCGCAGTCATGCAGACCTTCGACCCGGAGATCAACCAGCTCCGCTCGGCGCTCGAGGAACAACAGCGCGCACTGCGCCTCGCCGAGTCATTCCGCTCGCTCTCAGACCCGCTCACCTTCTTGCAGTGCATGCAGGACTTCCGTGAGAAGGTGCGCACCATTCGTGAGACGCCGCTGCCCGCGCGCACGGACGTAGACGTTGGCGCGCTCGTGCCAAGCTTCGACGTGCACGAGTGGGACCGTGTGCGTCTTGGAGACGTGGACGCGCTGCGCGCTCCGCACGAGGGCGGCGCTATCCGGTCGCCGGCGGCTCGCATTGGCCCTAAATGTCTCTCTCGGAGCCTGTGGTGCTTCGCCATACTGGTGTGCGCTTGCCTATGTGTGCTGAACTTTCTCCCCTCGAACTGTTTCTCCCCGAGTCTCTCCACTAAAGCGGTATCCGTATTTTCCGGCGTCTCCGTGCCTGCTCCTGCAGAAATGCTGCAGTGGCTCGGCCTTTGTTGGCAGGAGGTGGCTGGAGTGTGCGCCCTCCTCACCGAGCTCTGCAGGAACTGCATTACTGAGCTCATCGACACCACGTCAGAGTTTATCAGCTGATTTTGTTTTTCACTCGGTGGACTTTTCTCATTTGCCATCGGAGGCTAAGGTGCACTGATGCGTTTAAACACACCATTGCGCTTATTATCCCACACTGTAATTGAAATACATGTTTCCCCCCCTGCGTTTTTGTGTGCATTACTGAATTTGTAATTACATTTTTACTAAACAAATGCACAGACAGCGTGTGTGCTAATTAAAGTGAACTTGGATGGAAAGGAACACTAGTTATTTCTTTAACTGAGATATTTAATTGTGGAGTGTGGTTTCAGATTCGGGTAAAACTTAAACTAAGATACTGGTTAACTAGCAAATGACTTGCTTGGTTAGAATTAAGTCGTGCAGTGTGTTGAGGTTTAGTAAACCTGCTTTCCAAACCTCTGTCAAGTAATTAAAACCAGACGTGTTCTCTCACAATGAAAGTCACTGGGTTGTACGGGGATCCCCACTACCTCCTCCCCACCAATCAGCGCGTCATCCGCATTCCCTGTAGTAGTTTTACTTTTCCCGCGCATATATATATATATATATATATCATTTAGATAAATTTAAAGGGAACTCAGTAAATGTTACCGTGTGTAAAGTGTAGCCATGGGGAGATGAACACCTTATTTGATCTACTTTTCGATATATCTAAATATGTAATGTTGTGAGTGCATTATTCGCATTTTGGTATTCTTTACGGCATGTTCTCACTTCTGTAAAAACTAATTGCATAACAATACTTTATAGGTTTCGCTGCTGATAACTTATTTTCTCAAAGACGGGCAGGTTGATGAATGAAATCGTAAGAATTTAAATAATGGTTAGTTTGTAACTGAGGTGGACCTGTAACTTTGTGCTATTTCTGCACCACTAGCTAAACATATAATTGGGCCTGATCCCATGCACCTGTTGGCACAAATGGTGTCTTAAGTAACCAGCTGTACATAGGCCCACATCAAAATCAAAATTATCCGCGGGAGACTCCTACTCCCGTGTTTAGTTTCTTCACAATTGAAATCCGAAATCAAATTCTCCAGTAAATAAGCACCGTGACGTCATCGCCACCATCGGTTCACCGATCAAGTCAAGCATACAGGAAGTATAAATTTAGCCGACTGTTACCAGGCAATTTCTGCATGAAAAGTGACATTAGTTGTGCCCCCATCCCGACAGCATAGTTTATAAAAAATATGTTATATAACGCCAGATGAATGAAAGACTGAATAGCAGTGAATGAGTGCGTCACCCAGCTGTGTGAGAGAACACATGGGAGCTGTACTTCAGCTCTTTATCGTTGTTCTTTAAATAATTACACGCACAAACCTAAATACCATGATAATCAGTCTAACTATTTACACATCCATGCCTTTTCCTTTCTTATGATCAGGGGTCACAGCATTTCGGGCTGACTGCATTATAAAGCGTTCACACAACTCGTGTTCATTCCGGGCTGCATCAAAATCATGTCCCCTAATAAAAATACACACAAATGATCATGGTTCATATGAAAACTCTCTCTTAGTCTAGTAAACGAACACTGACAAAGTTGAATAGTCAATTTCAGTATGTAGGCTCGGCTGAATTCAGGGCTTAATTTGGTCATTCGTTGTAACACTGCAGCCTGCCACTGATCAAAATAAAATAGTTTTATCAAGATGAGGGGGGAGGGGGGGAGACCAGATGTATATCTGAATAAGACGATGATCGATTACACACCTTAGCATGCCATTTCGCAAGACTAAAAGAAGCTAAATAAATAAATAAATAAACGTGTGTGTGTGTGTTTGTTTATATATATATATATATATATATATATATGTGTGTGTGTGTGTGTGTGTGTGTGTGTGTGTGTGTGTATGTATATAAATTTATTTTACCTCATCACAAAAGCGCAAGCCCGCTAACTGATCATTTCTACAGTAAAGCTGTTCTGATTCAAAACTCAAGATCTGCTTATATAACACACCAAGCACTAGGCTATAGTAAAAATACTTAAGATCTAAAGCCCATACGTGAAAATAGCTTACAGTTTGATGGAAACAGTAGTTTGACGTTCTGGAAGAATGTAAATATATAGAATCTCGATTTCATGAACTGGTTGTGCTCGTGTATATTAATTAACTCTGGAACATATGGAAGAATTTAAAGCACATCACTTGGGCGATTGTATAAACTTCCGTCAAAAGAGACTGAATGGTTTAAAAGAAGAAAAAAAAGAAAAGAAAAAAAGATCCTGACCAAAGGGGAAAACACACACACACACACACACAGGTTATTGCAATATTTTGCTCCCTTCTTAATTTTCAAATATCCGCCAAAATGTAATGAATATAGAGACTATCAAAAATAACACCAGTCCAAGACCTGAAATATTATTAATATAGGCTAGTTGGATACAAGTTTATACAGTTGTGTTTTTGGTGGGTTTTCTATTCTTTCTTTTTTTATATTTACACTAATTCCCCTGAACCGAGCCCACGCCATCGATATTATTGAAACAGCTAAATATTTTCTTAAAAGGCTGGAATTAAAAATAAAGTTATATGATTTAAAACCTATGTATGCATTGTCGGATATCTGCATATCATTAAGCATATAATGCGTGTTGATTTTAATTAAGAAAATGGAGCTGTATAAACACTTCAGTTTGTTTGTCAGATGCTGTCTGAACTCGACTTACACTAACCACGAAGAATTTTTTTTTTTTAATAAATTGCACCATTTCTTTTAGGACTCAAATAATAATAATATTAATAAAAGCACAATAAATGAACACTCACATGCTCTCCAAGTTATCTAATAAACGCGCAGGACTGTAATCAATAAACTAAACGGACAGTTTATTATTAATAATAGTAGCAATCATAACAATAATAAGACACAGCTATGTACTAACACCACAGTTTTTATATTATTACAATAAGTAACAATTACAATTGTTGAAAATGAATGCAAAGACAAAAAACTCTTTACTATGAATCGGTGACCAAAAACTTTATTAAAAATGAAAATGCTTTTCCTAAAATAACAGACGCTATGCTATCTCCTCAATTTCTCCTGACGGGATTATAAATTGATGTTCAGGTTTACTTACTGACCGACTGTACCGCAAAACATTGGGAAATTATTCTGAGTGATATTTAATCAAGTAACTGGTGTAAATATATCTAACAATGAAGTCAGAAATCTTTTAGACACTTTTGAAGAATCAGGACTAGGCCCGATGTTTGCCTTATTTGAAAGATCGATCGCTGCTTGCGATGCGAGTTTCGTAGTTTTATTTTAATAAATAAGCTACACACAAACCCTGAATGATACGTTTTCCGCACATTTGTGTGATTATATTAAAACTATTC
>JAQMYF010000012.1:45158620-45183263 GCA_030014195.1 Neosilurus mollespiculum | reverse complement strand
CATGGCCGGCATTTGATAACCCAGTTAGCTGCACTGGGGGGACAGCAGTGAGAACCCGTCAATAGTGGGGCTTGAACTCCCAACCTTGGGATCAGTAATCCAGCACCTTACCACCAGGCCACCACTGCCCCTATATCTGCTTATGCTCCTTTTAAATAGTATAGACTAATAGTCAGGGCTGGGGCAGTGGTGGCCCGGTGGTAGGGTGTTGGATCCTTGGGGGTTCAAGCCCCACTATCAACGGAATGTCACTGCTGTCCCCCCAGTGCGGATAACTGGGTTATCAAAGGCCGACCATGTCTCTCATTGTCTGTGGTGAGAGGCATGTAAAAGTACCATTGCTGATTTTCGTCAAGAGTAGGCTGCATACCCGTCAGCGTGTTTCTGCCCTGCAATGGCCTGATGAGCTGTCCAGGGTGTACTCTGGCCCAGAGTACGCCCAGAGTCGGCTGAGATTGGCGCCAGCCTCCCCGCGACCCTAATTAAGTGGTTCAGAAAATGAATGAATGAATGATAATAGTCTGGGATAAAGTGAATGTAAGAGGAAAATCAGATCTGACCCATATCTCTATCTACCAGCATTTTCCAAGCAAGAGGACTAAATACTGAAATTTCACCTTCACTGTGACCTGCAGAGCTTCTTTCTCTTCTCAGTCATTATCATAAGCAAGAATTCATCTCACAATAATTTCATGAATGACCACATGGACCACATGAGTTCCTATCACAGGGGTTTGGTGGGTGTATATAGCATTTTATTTTATCCGCTCATCACTGGATTTGAGCAAACGGATGTTCTCATCGGCTCCTCTACTACTAGGATACCTGCTCATGTACCGTAAGTACACAAAAACAAAATGACGGCACAATTTGCCAAACCCACTCTACTTCAAAACAAATCTTCAAAAAATATTACACAAAAGTAACAGAATTTGGAATAAAAGTATCTGGTATTAAAGTACATTTTTGACAAATTTTCAAGAATTATTATTATTACTGATTTTTCACCAAAGAAATTGTTGCTGTCAGCAGTTGCTGTCAGTTTGCCTGTCTGTTTGGGTTTATTTAGCTGACAAGGTGTGTAGCCTGCAAAACAGAGATTATCTTGTATCCCCCCACAGTCCAAAGACATGCACAATAGGGAAATTGGATGTTCCACATTGCGTGTGAATGGATGTGTGTGTGTGTGTGTGTGTGTGTGTGTGTGTGTGTGTGTGTGTGTGTGTGTGTGTGTGTGTGTGTGTGTGTGTTGCCCTGTGATGGACTGGTAAGCTGTTCAGGGCGTACCAAAAATATTATGTCTGTGTTTCAATTTAACTTTTTTTTTTTTTTTTGAACAAGTGAAATGTTTTACACTCATTCATTCATTCATTTTCCAAGATGCTTAATCCTAATCATGGTCGGGGGAAGGCTGGCGCCCATCTCAGCTGACTCTGGGCGAAGGTGGGATACACCCTGAGCAGCTCACCACATCATTGCAGGGCCAAAACACAAACAACACACACAGACAACCATTCACACTCACATGTAGGGGCAATATGAAACAGCCAATTTACCTACTGCGCAAGGTTTTGGACTGTGGGAAGAAACTGGATTACCCGAAGAAAACCCAGATAAGCACGGGGAGAACATGCAAACTCCACACAGAAATGCCCCAAGCACGGGAATCAAACCCTTTGTTACTGAAAAAGACACCTAAATTTAAAAAAATGCGATTGAAAGAGTTGATAATGTGCTTAGTGGGAATTCTCGTCATGGGGAAAAAAACAACAACATTCTTTTAAATATGCATCAAGTGCACTTGCATTGTTTAAACGCTAGAGTTCCCAATCTGTATAGAAAACGTTCAAATATACACTGCCCAGTAAAAAAAAAAGTCACACACTGTAATTTTTTTGGACGGCATTGTTGCTTCAGTTGGTCAGGTCGAGGCTCAGCAACACTTATAAAATGAACATTAATCCTAATCCTAAAAACATAAAAATCCTTGTATACAAGACGGTACATACATCTACGTTTCTAAGAATAAGAGATAAATATGGATGTAAAATGAAATATAATTTTGATGTAATACATTGCTTTGCTTTATAAATAGACAAAATTTTTTGAAACTGATAGCAGTCAGAAAAAAGATGAAAAGTGTCTGTGCTCTGAATTGTAGCACTGCTCACAATACAATTCCAGCTCCACCATCTAGCCACAGAAAGAATGACTTTTTCCACACATCTTGGTTATACTCCTCCTAAACAATGAACTGGATTCATGTCAGATTTGGTAAACATCATTGTAAGATGGGGCGGCATGGTGGCGTAGCAGTTAGCATGTCCGCTTCACAACAAGAAAGTCCGGTGCTCGAATCCTAGGCTTGGGCGTTTCTGTGTGGAGTTTGCATGTTCTTCCACCTCAGAAATGTTACCAAAATAAGAAATATGATGTCACTGTTTTCCCCCAATGATGCAGAGAAACTTATTCATGCTTTTTTACCTCGAGATTCGATTATTGTAATGCGTTACTCTCTGGATGTTCTAACAGGTGCATAAACAAGCTCCAGTAAATCCTGAATGCAGCAGCAAGAGTCTTTCCTAAAACCAGAAGATATGAGATCTTATCTACACTACACTGGCTCCTAATTAAATTCACATAAAATTTAAAATGCTACTTTCAACCTATAAAGCACTTAATGGACTTGCGTCACATTGTCTTAGGGAACTTCTTGTCATTTATGATCAAAAGGCTGCTTAGTGATACCTCCAATAATGAAGACTACTGCAGGGGGCAGAGCTTTCTCTTACAAAGCCCCACAGTTATGGAACAGACCTCCAGTTAATGTTCGGGACTCAGATATAGTCTCTGTTTTTAAGAATAGGCTGAACACTTACCTGTTTAGTCGAGCATTTTGTTAATAGCATTTTATTAGGTTGAGCAGATCCGAGGGTTCTCAGACATAGAGAGTTCTTGTGAATTGTGATGCTGGGGTCATTGCTTTACTCTTACATGATTAACCAGGTCCGTCCACAGTGGAGTGACTTTTTGCCTCATGTTACAGGGTGCCTTCATGTCGGTCTTCCTTATGGTTCTCTATGCTGTCATAGTCAGTCATGTCGAAGTCCCTGCTTGCAGCCAGCATTAACAACTCTCTCCTTCTCTTCTTTGACTATTACTCTGTTTTGAGCATGCATAACAACCGCCCCCCCCTCTCTTTCTCTCTCTTGTCTTTGTTGAGGTACACATGCTACTTCTGAGGTACCAGTGATCCTGATCCTCCTGCTTTCTGAATCCTGTGATCCATCCTGATATGCTACTACTGGTTAGAGTTCTCATCCTAGAAGCACCTCGCTCCTGCTGATGATGGTCCTAATTATTCACTCAAAAACTGTGAAGATGACTCTTCACTGCTGGTGATATAAACGTTTGCTGAAATTATTTAGGACTAAAATTCCCATTACAGTTATAAAATAACTAACTAAACTAGACTAACTAGAAACTATAGTGAAGTTTCTGCTACATGCTTGGTATTTTTATCTGGTTTGTCCCAAATGAAGATGGGTTTCCCCTTTGAGTCTGGTTCCTCTCAAGGTTTCTTCTTTGTGTTGACTGAGGGAGAGTTTTTTTTTCCTGCCATGGACTTGGACATTGGGGACAATGCTTGGTGATAATGTCAGTTGTAAAAAGTGCTATACAAATAAAACTGAATCGAATGCTTTCTCCATGCTTGCGGCGGTTTCCTCTCATAGTCAACAGACATGCACATTAAGCTAATTGACTGTTCACTATGTGTGAATGTGAGTGTGAATGGTTGTGTGTGTGTTGCCCTGTGATCTGGCAAGCTGTTTAGGGCATGCCCCACCTTCGCCCAGTGTCGGCTGAGGTAGGCTCCAGTCTCCCTGCAGCTCAAATAGGATTAAATGGCTTAGCAAATGTGTGAGTGAGTGAGTAAGTGAATGTGTGAGATATTGATGATTCAAAATTTACATCTCTACATGATGTCTTACTACAGAAACAGGAATGTCCTAAATCCCCTATGTATTGGTTGATATGGCTCAAACTTCACATGTTACTGGGCATGATGGTGGTGATGTTATCATGCCCAGAGTGACACTGTGGTATAATGTTCCCCTTTGGCAAAAGAAAGGGCGGTTCTTACACTAATTATGAAATTATTGCTCAGAGATGGTACACTGGACTAATGTAAGATTTGCTTAATTATTAGTTATCGTGGTTATGATGTTGTCCACATGCCCAGTGTTACACTGTGGTACAGCCTCCTCATCTGGCAAGAGTGTCTTTTTGACTAATCTTAGCTATTTTGCTCCTAAACAATTCACTGGATTACTGTCAGATTTGCTGTAGTTAATGGTTATAATGTCTCCCTGGTATTGTGCCAATATCTGACAACAGAACATTTGCTTTTTCACACATATTATTGCTCCTTAACAGTTCATTTAATTCATGTCAGATTCACTACAGTTATTGGTTTTGATGATTACAATAATGCCCAGAGTGACTCTTTGGTATAGTGCCACCATCTGGCAACAGAAACACTTTCTTACCAATCTCAGATATACTGCTCCTTGATGGAATTGGTAATGAAGGTTATGATGATATCCACATTCCCAGAACGACTCTCTGGTACAGGGCCAACATCTGGTAACATAAGTGGCTTGTTAAACCATCTCAGCTGAGCCAATAACAAAAATTGCGTTATTAGTCTGCTGATGGCACCAGCGGCGTGAGAGCCCATCATCAATACTTGCCAGGATATTTTTCTTACTTAAAATGACCTGTAAATAACAGTCACTGCTCAAGTATTTATTTTCATTAAAACAATACTTTAATTTAATAATTTACATATAAACATTTACAACCAACCCCAGAATCATTAACATTCATTAACAAAAAACCCGGTAAATTATTTTTTCTTAATTAACAGGGAGATACCACTTTATTTTGAATATGATTTTAAAGAAAACACACATTTAGGGCAGGTTTTCATAAGTGAGAAGAAGCACTCAAACAATAAATTACGTTTTAAAATTAAACATATGTTGACACTGTATACTTTTATTATTATGTATTGTTGTTAAACAGGGTGGCGCAGTGGTTAGTCCACCTCACTGCAAGAAGGCCTGGGTTCAATTCCTGGGCTCGGGGTGTTTCTGTGTGGAGTTTGCATGTTCTCCCCGTGCTTGCGTTGGTTTTCTCAGGGTACTCCAGTTTCCTCCCACAGCCCAAAAACATGCACAGTAGGCTAACTGGTTGTTTCAAATCACCCCCAGGTGTGAGTGTGAATGGTTGTATGTGCTGCCCTGCAATGGCGTGGCGAGCTGTCCAGGGTGTACCAGAGTCGGCTGAGATGGGCACCAGCCGCCCTGCAACGCTAATAAGGATTAAGCGGCTCAGAAAATGAGTGAATGAATGTTGCTAAACAGGGAAAGATTTATTAGGTAGTTTATGTTTTTCTGTTTTATGCAGAATGATTTCAAATTGATAAAGTATGATAAGATAAAATGAAATTTAATATAAAAAATGCTTCCTACCATATGAAAAGGATTATTATTATTATTATTATTATTATTATTATTATTATAAAAGGTAAGTAACATAATAAAGAAATGTAAATCTTGATACAAAGTTACAAGAAACTCGAATGTAAGTACTGTATGTGAATGAAACTCTAAATAAAGTATAATTTCCCCTTAACAAAGAAAGCAAATTATTATTTATAAATTATAATTAATAAATAAATATAAAATTATTTCTTTATCTCATTGAAAATTTAATCCAGTCATGGACAAAAGTTTTGTCACATCTGTGCCTAATACGGACGACAGCTGATCACTTCACTTCTGATTAAGCGATTTTAACTACTATGGCTTAAAAGGACCCAACAAGTATATAGATTGTTTTGTGAAAGCAACAGGCAATCATAAATTTAATTCTACTTTTGGCAGGTAATTATTCTGTAAACTCTATAATCAAAATAAAGGGTGGCCACAATAAATATTGACTTTTTTCCCTCAAAAAAGAGACTGCTCTTTTTGTTGTTACTATATATTGTTGTTTGTTTACTTATTCTCATCAATATGATCCAATATTACATGAAAAAAAAATACTTGAATAGTAGGTAAATCAAATGAATCGATTCAGTACAGTTGAACGAACTAAAGGAAACAGATTTCCCATCACTATTCAGGAGGTGCATTCTTTGAAATGGTGATCCTACAAAGACCTACAAAGGTGTCAGGGATCGGCGTAAGGACTGGACCCAAATGCAGAAAACTTCAGTTCTCTTCTTTTATTGGTTTAACAAAAACAAAACCAGGCTGCAGAAATCAGAAGGGTACAGCAGCTCTTCCAAAATGTCCAAAAGAAAAATTCAAGGTCAGGTGCAAAAAGGTCTTGAGAATCAAAAGCTAAAAGTTCAAACAACAAAATCTCTGAACAGGCAAAGTCCAACACTAAAACGGGGCTTCCAGAAAATATTACCAGTTAGTAATACTAGCCAAAATACAATAAAACCAGGTCACCAAAAAGAGTTCAAGGCATGAGAGACACTCTGATACTAAGGCACAGAACAGGTGAGGTCAAAAACTGGCGGGAAAGGAAACAAAGACAGGAAGTGGGGGTGGAGCACAAGCATATGGCAGATAAAAACAGACGGGGAAGATACAGTCCAGCCAGCAGGAGGCTACAGGTAAACAGAGTCCTGGGCACCTGGGTACCCAAGGTGTAGGAATTTGTCTTTCACTGTTAGGTTATAAACTGACAATGTGGTATAAATTAGTTGACTGTATTGTACTGCCCTCTAGAAGGCCCACCAATGATTATTAAAAAATTCTGAGGACCACCTTCCGAATGCACGAATTAATGAACTCAGAATGACAACAAAAGGGGAAAAAGTGCACAGATATACTGTGCCCTAAATATTTGTTAGGGCAGTCTAGGCTGTAAGGAACAAATTACTGTAAATATTCTGTATCATGATCAGGGTGACACATGGGCTTGCGTTTGTTGTTCAGGGCTGTCTCTCACATCACTTTTCCTTTTAAGAAAATGATCTATTTTATGTCACTGTATACGAATATATATATACAGAGTGAATACAACAATGAGAGATACAGCTAGCAAACTGTGGCAAAGCACAATTGTCTCTCTAAAATGCCATGATTGGTATTATGATATTCATTATTTTATTCATTTTCTGAACTGATTAATCCTAATTAGGGTTGCAGGAGGCTGGTGCCCATCGCAGCCGACTCTGGGCGAGTGTAGAGTAAACCCTGGACAGCTCACAAGGTCATCGCAGGGCAGAAACACGCTGATGGCTATGCAGCCTACTCTTAACGAAAATCACCAATGGGTCTTTTACATGCCTCTCACCACAGACAGTGAGAGACATAGTTGGCCTTTGATAACCCAGTTAGCTGCACTGCGGGTCATGATATTCAGACGTAAGGATTCATTAAGAATATGCATTTTGATTGGGTGTTTTAATATAAAATCAATTTATAAGAACATTTGGTTACAAAAATAACAAGCTTTCTTAATTAACAACAACAACAACAAAGAAAATAACTATTTGGCACTAGCTGACCACTGCGGCCCTCTAAAAGACACCCTGAGGCCCACTAAAAAGCTGTGAATATATAGTAGAAACATATGTTAATACATTTCTACTATATTAATGATTACCACTGTTCTCTAACAACCGATCACTTATCAGCCCTATTCTTTAACGACAGATCATTAATCTCCTCTGTTCTCCACTGATAAACCACTGGTTGGATGTTGGGCTGCCCTTTGTCGCTGTTGCTGTTCATCATTTTCATGGACAGAATTTGTATGTGCAGGGTATCAAGTTCGGTGTCCTTAGGATTCTTTCTATGGATGACACCTCTTGGCATCGCCTTCAGCTTGAACTGGGATGGTTTGCAGCCAAGCAGGGAGCGGCTAGGACAAGGATCAGCACCGCCCAGTCAGAGACCATGGTTTTCAGCAGGAAAAGGCTCACTCGGTCAGTGATTCAGGTATCTCGGGTACCCCGTGGCAGACTCAGGACACACTAGAGAGATTATATATCTTTGCTGGATTGGGAACGGCTTGGAATGCTTCTGGAGGAGCTAGTGGAGGTGGCTGGGGAGAAGAGTGTTTGAGCTTTCCTTCTGAGACTGATCCCCCATGACCCAGATAAGTGGTAGATTCTTAGTCTAACCAAATAACATCACTGGATTCCTCCAAGGTAGAAATAAACTGAGATAAGGGTTTTTTGGGGGTTTTTTTTAGCCGACAGAGAAACCAGTTTTCAGTTTTTAACTGGGATAAAACTGTCAGAGTTTGACAGTTTTTACTGCAAAAAATAAGCATTGTGTGCTATATTTAAATAAGATATTTCTTTCTTTTGTAGCAGTGACCCATTTTCAGCACAGCTCCTGATTAATTACTTCAAACAAGCTCATTAAGTGATTTTCTGACTTTGGCCCAGTTTTCCCAGACGGGTTCATGTTTGTCTGGACACATTTTTAAATGTATTCATTTTGTTGTGGCAGACACAGGTCAATTCACCAGGGGATGTGGATTCAAAATCAAGAGCTGTTTTATTCAATCAAAGTAGACAATATCAGCAAATTGTTAAGCAGTTCAAAAAAATTCAGGAACACGTTATACAGTCAGAGAGAAAACAATAGCAGGTCAGCGCAGCAGGTGTGATCGCCAGTTGAGCATTCGAAGACACCAAAATTCACTCAAGGACGGGTATATATACAGTTAGTTTGGTAGTGTTAAGCTTTCGCCACCATCATTTTCTGGCTTTTTAGAGAAGACAGTGGCTGAGATATTGTTTACTCCAGGTGTTGTTGACATTACGTGGTAGACCTTGGGATTTTCCCTGTTTCCCTCACTTGTCTGAGGCTTCAGTGAAGGGCACATGCACGTCATTACACGTAAATCATTATATAACAGTTCAACTACAATTAATACACTTTACCAATCATAATACAACAATATGTTATTACACATAAATCATCATAACAGTCCAAATACAATTAATACACTTTACCAATCATAATACAAGTTTATCAATCACAACACTCATGTGTCCTGCTTCTACAATTCATTCCTTTTCTAAGCCGCTTAATCCTAATTAGGGTCGCGGTGAGGCTGGCGCCCATCTCAGCCGACTCTGGGCGAGTGCATAGTACACCCTGGACAGCTTGCCAGGCCATCGCAGGGGTATAAAACATTCATTCATTTTCTGAACCGCTTAATCCTAATTAATAAACACTCCGACGACTATGCGGCCTACTCTTGACGAAAATCAGCAATGGTTCTTTTACATGCCTCTCACCATAGCCAGTGAGAGACATGGCCAGCATTTGTTAACCCAGTCAGCTGCACTGGGGTGACAGCAGAGACAACCCGCTGATAGTGGGGCTTGAACCCCTGACCTTGGGGTCAATAATCCAGCACCCTACCGCCGGGCCACCACTGCCTCAGGTATAAAGCATTTGAGTATTTATTTACATTAATACAATCTAATAATACAGTAATCTACATGCAAACATTCACAACCAACTCCAGAATTATTGGCACCTGTAAAGAGAAATGAGAAAAACAATTATTACAATAAAATATATATTTTTTTCCACTTTGATGTTTATTGGGATTTTGTGTAACAAGAAAAAACAAAACAAAACCAACCAACACAAGATTTAGTACGGCGGCCTGTTAATACAGAGGCCAGTTACAATAAAGAAGAAAACTTTGCACTCGTATGTATTTTGTTACATAATACAACTTTCATTCTGTCCACTTAAAAATAAACAAATAAATAATTTCCATCACCCGTAGTTGTAACTCTGATATGTAGATTTCTCTAAACCTTTCACCCACGGTTTTACAGTATATTTAGTTGGTGGCCTACACATGATTTGTGTGATGTTCAAAACCATTTTATATGTTTTCATATGTTTTTATATGTTTGTAGTGGACACAAAAAAAACTACGCAGATATTTTTACAGGCAGGTCAGAGCAGTATTTATTTATTTATTTTTATTTTATTTTCTGAACTGCTTTGTCCTTGATTATGGTCGCAGGGAGGCTGAAGGCCCTACTAGCTGACTCTGGGAGAAGACGGGGTACACGCTGAACAGATCCCCCCAATCACCACTGTTGGGTCCTTGAGCAAGGCCCTTAACCCTCATTTGCTCAGTTGAATAAAAAAAATTATAACTGTTATAAGAGCGTCTGCCAAATGCTGTAAATGTAAATGTAACACACATCTGGGGCAACAGAGAATATCCAATTAACCTAATGTGCTTGTATTTGGACTATGAGAAAACCAGAGCACCCAGATGAAACTCATGCAAGCATGAGGCGAGCATGTAAACTCCACAAAGAATTATACTCGCGGACATGGGGCTCAACCCCAGAGCATTCTTGCTATGAAGGAGAAATTTTTTCCACTACACCACCATGCCACCTTGATAAATTGTATTTGAAACAGATAAAAGATTGTATAAAATAAAGTTTCCTTACAGAATGTTTTCTATTAAATTTAAAGTAATATAATCAAGAAATATAACTGTTGACACAAGATTAAAAGAAAGTTAACTAAGTGTATAAAGAACATTCTGAGCAATTTCACCTTAACACCAGAAACCCCCACCTTCAAGTTATTCATATGTAAATTCTAATATATTTTCCTGGGCCATATCAAGTGAGGTGGGAGGATCTTTAGAGGAGATTTTTTACAAACAACAGCAAAATATGGCAGTAGTTTGTCAGTAAATCTGTGTGTGAAAGTGTGTAAATGTTTATTAGTGAGAGGGTTGGAGAATGACAGTTTTCCTTTATCCCAGTCTAGCTGCACTCTGATCCTCCGGAGTTTCTGTGGTATTTTGAGAAGAGCAACAATCTGTGATGTCGACCATACTCTATAATTCCCTTCAGAATAACCCACACACCACAATCCACTTCTGATGAATCCCTTCCTCTGAGCAGATTCTGCCATCACACCCACATCCCAGTCTGTACAGTCTTTAACTTCAACATCCCAGCAGTGAGTCCCTGAGTTAAATCCCTCAGAGCCCAGGACGCAGTAATAAACGTCAGACCTCTCAGGATTATCAGGAAGCTCCTGTTTCTCATCACTGCGTCTCACACTGATCAGATCATCAGATACAATGAGTTCAGGATGAGCAGTGTTGGGGTCCAGAGTGACAGGTACTGAAAACACACACACACACACACACACACACACACATACGAATAAGAAGTAAAACAAAAAGAAGAAGAAAACCCATTGCCACTGTACATTCTTTTCCATGTTAGCTTCTCTTCTTACATTTTTTTTTTCAATGGAATTAATCTCATGGAGCTAAAGGTAAAACTTTAGAGGTATTGTCAGTGAAATGATAAAACTGAATTTAAAAATGTATTTTAAAAAAATACAGTATGTAACTTAACATGTTAGATTTACTTATTTATTCCCTCCAAGGAAATTCATTTCAAATTGATTTATTTTACCATATTAGGGTTATAAAGGCAGAAAAAGGAGGGAGAAAAAAACGGCATGAAAGGATCTTACTGTATTGTATAGTGTCCTTTATCTTCTCCAAGACTCTGAACTTCAGGTTGCTCAGATGTTTTGCCACATGGATCAGTGCTCCTGAACGCTCCTCTGGTTGCTGCAGTGTGCACTGGGTTCTACAAAAACATTCAGGACTTACTTTGGGTTTGGATTCAGAAACACAGAGAATGAGAGAGACAGGAAGTACAACACTCACCTCTTCACCGTTGCCTCGTAATTCTGTAAAATAACAAATTAAATATCAGTGGATATGGTTATTATTATTACTCCACTGATATGTGACATTTCTGATGACAGAAAGTTTTACTTTCTCACAGTATAAATACTGATTAAATGATCCTCACTTGTAAGAACGAGATGTCATCAGCTCTCATCTCCTTTTCTACGGCTCTGATCGTGTCTGAAAGAGATGATATGTCTCTATTTAACTTCTCCATCTTCTCCTTCATCATCCGACTCTTCTGCTTCTCTTCCTCTCTCAGTGCAGAAATCCTGACTGCCTCTTTATCTCGTAGAAACTGGTGAAGCTTCTCAAATTCCTCCTTAATCTGATGCTCTGTTTTTTGACTCTGAATCTGCAGTGAAGAGGAAATCAAGTAAAACAAAACTGTGCAATGATGCAAAACACATTTGAGATATCAAACACTACTGATTCTGACCTTTATATGTTCTGCAGTCAGACTCCAGTTCAGTTTACAGTCTGTAAAGATCTTTAGTTTCTCCTGTAGGGGCTTCAGTGCAGTTGTTAGCTCCTCCTAAAACAAATCAAAACACTGCATGGAGACTCCGTGTTTCAGGTTATAGTTTCAAATAAATGTTCAATGAAAGAATTAATTTAACGTGCATTAACTGCATTTGTGAATGCCACTACAAACTTTGTGTATAGAAAACGATTACTGGAAGTGTTCCTGAGCCCATGTTGTGATTTTCATGAAAGAATCATGCCTGTTTTTAATGCAGTGCTGCCCAAGGGCCCTTGTGAGATTTCTCCAGATTTTTAAAGTCTTTTTAATGAAATTCTGTAATTTAGATGGTGAGATATTCAAAAATCTGTGCAGTTTTATTGAGTATACATTAAGGAATGGGCAGTGGTGGCTTAGTGGTTAAGGTGATGTGTTACTAATCTGAAGGTCAGCGGTTCAATCCCCACAACCCCTTGAGCCAGGCCCTTAACGGTCAGTTGTATAAAAATGATAATTGTAAGTCGATCTGGATAAGAGCATCTGCCAAATGCTGTAAATGTAAATGAATGTCATTCTGAAATTATTACACAATTTGTCTGTGCAGTTCTTTGCAGATTAGTGAACCTCTGCCCAGATGTTCTTTTTATACCCAAACTGGCCAGATTTATTGTAAAATCTCCCTTCCATAGTTTCTTTGTAGTGCCACCTACTTTTCCAACACTTTTTTTTTTTTTTGCCTCATTCCAACTTTTTTAAGACGTGTTGCTGCCATCAAATTTGAAATAAGCTGATATTTTTCAGGAAACAGTAAAACGCCTCACTTTGAACATCTGATATGCTTTCTGTGTTCTTTTGTGAATAAAATATGGGTTTATGAGATTTTAAAATGACTGCATTCTGTTTTTTACACAGTGTTCCAAAGTTTGGAATTGGGGTTGTACCAACATACAGTAAATCTCTCTATCTCTCCATCTATTTATCTCTCTCAATCTCTGTATCTATCAAGTATTGTTAAGCTGAATTAGTATGTGGATTGAGACACAGCCAATTTCTTGAAACTAGGAGGTAAGGAGAAATGAGATGAAGAAAAAAAAAGTAAACTTATTATTTAAAAATAGGATAATCAACAACAAGCAGTGTTTGGTATTTTGGAGGTACAGTAAAAAGAAAATGGTAACATTTCACTTTAAATCTAACCGCAGTGAGGACATCTTTGCATCTAATCAGCAGTAATACATTTGAAATATTTTAATGTATATACTTAATCTTTTAATGTATGCAATTTGTTTTAAAAAAATTTACTTTTGCCTCCTTAAATATACAACCACTGACAAAGCTATTATATTACCTTACCTGTAAGACTGGTATACATGAATAATTAATTGTTCACACTTTCAGATTTAATTTAAGGTTACCCTCCCCACCCTTTTTTAAAGGACGAAAAGTATTTGGACAGTTTACTGCTCATTTGTTCTGTAGCCAGGTGTTTGTTAATATGCTGTTGATAACCTTTAAAAGTCCAAAGTGTTGTTGTTGTTGCCAGGGAAACAAGCTATTATCAGGATTAAAAACTATATCAAAGCCATTAGAGCAATTGCAAAAACTCTTAGTGTGACAAAATCAAGCATTTGGTGCATTCTTACAAAAGAAAGTACACACTGGTAAGCTTAAAAATATAAAAAGACCTGAAGACCAGAGAAAACAACTGTAGTATATAACAGAATAATAATTTTCCTGGTTGGCCAGATCAAGAGCAACCTCTAGAATGTGGGCATATCTGTGTCAACATCAACAATCAGGAGACCGCCAGAGATAATTCAGAGGCTTTATGACAAGATGAAAGCTTTGTTAAGCATCAAAAATAGTAACACAAGATTGTGGTTTGCCAAAAACTTCATAAAGAAAGCCTTTACACATCCTATGGACAGATGAGACAAACTTAAACAAGAATGATGGGTAGAGAAGTATATGAAGAAGTGGAAAGAACTGCGCATGATTTAAATCACACCACTTTATCTTGTGCTATGGGCGAGTATGGCTGCCACTAGAACTGGTCCCCTTGAATTTATTGATGTGACTGTTAACAAAAGCAGCAGAATGAACTGGGAAGGGCTATATAATCTGAGCAGACTGACTCAAATCCCTAAAAAGTATCTTCCTCAATGACTTAGTGGAGGCACGAAGATACAGGGCATAAATGGAAGTGGAAAAGTAAAAGCTACTCAATGGCACTTCTCATGAAGTACAGATCAGTAGAGAATCAGCCTTTCAATTTTTTAAATCTTAGGTTCCCTGCTTCGGCATGTGTCCATATTCTTCAAAAGCCAAATCTTGAGGCATCTGTGGCAAGTTTGGGATCGAACGGTTGCTGGTTTGATTCCTGAACCGTCAGGAAAAATGGGTGGCTCCAGGGGGAGTGAGCTGCACCTTCCCTTGTTCTGCCTTCATGGCTGAAGTGCCCTTGAGCAAGGCGCCTAACCCCCAACTGCTCCCTGGGGGCTGCAATGTGGCTGCCGTAACAGTCAGAGTACAGCTGTAATGCTGGTTTACACCACAAGGTGGCACCTCTTTCTTTTGCGCTGTGTCTCTCTGTAGTAGTGTGCTCCTCTTTATATGTCACAAATAGGAGGTAATTTACCTGTTCCCAACAGAATAATCAGCTAAATAAAGATGCGGTGTAAAAATCTCTCCACTTCGTCTGCCGCTTTTTTCTGATGATCCGGAGCTCTGTTAATGGCTGCTACGGCTAGGCCTCATCACCTGCACCCTCAGTGAGCCGCCCACTGCTCCGAGTGTGTGTGCAAACTGTTTGTGTGTGTGTGTGTGTGTGTGTGTGTGTGATGGGTTAAATGCTGAGGCAAATTAATATATAATGGATTATTAATGTACATTAAAAAAAAAAATCTAAAATACACCATGAACAGGTCACAGTTCTACTACAGGGCTAACACACACACATGAACAATCATTCTAACTATGCTAACTATGGGAAATTTGAAATAGCCAGCTAACCTAATGTCTTTTGACAGTGGGTGGAAACCAGAGTGCCAAGAGGAAACCCACTCGGACATGGGAACAACATGCAAACTCCACACAAAAAGTCCCTTGGCTGAGATTTGAACCCTGAACCTTCTCTATGTGGGCGACAGTGCAAACCACTGAGCCACTTGTAATTAACTCTGAATGAAATTTGAAAAATTCATACAAATTGTAATTTGTGTGTTGTGTTTAACACTTTTAATATGACAGTAAAATATATACAGTAGACATGTCTGTAGACATATAGCTGTGGTACATATTTACCTTACGCTCGCTTACAGTCTCATCAATGGGGCAGAATTTGTGGTTGGTGTGCTTTTTTGAAGTTTGACACACCACACATGCCGGCTGTTGATCATCCAGACAGAAGAGTTTGAGTTTCTCATTGTGCTGACTGCAGACTGCTTCAGGTACAGATGAAGATCTCTGACTTCTCTCCTGTAAGAAAGTCTCACACAGGTTCCTTAAGGCCAAGTTTAAGGTGGGATGATCCGTGGATGACCTTTTCCTACAAACTGGACATTCTCTGGATACTTTGGTCTTCCAGAACTTCTCCAAACACACTTTGCACAAACTGTGAGTACAGGGTAAAACAACAGGATCCTTGAAGATGTCACAGCAAACAGGACAGGAGAAATCCTCTTCTGTAAATTTAGATGCCATTTTCTTTCTCCCTAAACAAAAAGACAGATTTTCACTTTCATTTCTGGGAAAGTAATCACACCCTGGCTTCAGATTTGTGTTAAACACGTGATCATGACTCTTACTTCAGTTTCCATTTAGCAATTACTTCCGTTATAAAGAACAAAAATATGATACCGAATTTGTATAGAAGTACATTAAAATGTAAAAGATGAAACTATAAAACTGAACTTACCACAACACTGCAGCTGTTTGGGAAGGACTGCAATCTTCTGCTGCTGCTGCTTCTTCTCTGCTCAGGTGTCTGGAAACAAAACAACTGTATGCTGCATACCACCACCTACTGTACAAGAGCGTCTAACATCATGTCTACGACTTATACTTTGTCTAAGTATGGAAGATTTAATTACACTGAGGGGTAAAAATACATTATATTCTGCCTGCCAGCCCTGTGTTACATAAATATGTAACAGTTGCCCTCATTAGGACTGTGGTCATCTGTTATAATCATCCTTCTCATCATACACAGTAGATACAGTGGTCAGTTGCATATAAGGTGGAGGAGGTCCATAGAAGAAAGAAATTCACTCACTCACTCATTTAGCTTAATCCCTTTAGGGTAGTGGGGAGGCTGGATCCTATTTCAGCTGACTCTGGGTGAAACCCTGAACAGCTCACCAAACCATTGCAGGGCAACACACACAACCATTTACACTTACACCTAAGAGCAATTTGAAAGAGCCAATCAGCCTAAATTCTTTAGGTGAAATTCCCAGGTACTGTAGGGTAGGGTTTTGTTTCTTTTTTTTTAATCTAACTTGGTGGATTGCGGGCACTGCGATGGCCTGGCGAGCTGTCCAGGGTGTACCCCGTCCTCGCCCAGAGTCGGCTGAGATGGGCGCCAGCCTCCCCGCGACCCTAATTAGGATTAAGCGGTTCAGAAAATGAATGAATGAATGAATGAATGGTGGACTGCAATGGACTGGCGAGCTGTCCATGGTATACTCTGCCCTCGCCCAGAGTCAACTGAGATGGGCACCAGCCTCCCTGAAACATTAATTAGGTATAGAGGTTCAAAAAATGAATGAATGAATGACTTGGTGTACTTTAGGCTCTTACACTTGCCATAATTATTTACCTACAACAGCATGTTGTGTTTCATTTCTTACAGAATTTCAGAAAAAACATTTTCATTCTACACTCTGAACATATTTTTAAGTGTTTGAGTGTTATTTATAATGCCTGGTAATGAAACTCAGTGCTGAGGTACAATACAAGCATAATAGTAGAGCAATATACATACAGTATAATAATAAAAAAAATATTTTTATAATAATAATAGTAAAAATTAAAAAAAAAAACATTTTTATGTGTAGGTTTTTTGTAATGAAAAAAAAAAAAATCTGAAAAACATGCACCAGCAATAAATTACATTTTTAAATTAACCATATGAAGACAGGGTAGAGTTCACTTAATGTTCTTTTTTTCACAAGTGGTGTGCCCCCCCCTTTTTTTTTTGTTGAAGTAATTATTTTAAAATTAGAATTATAAAGTATTACAAACTATAGAAAATTACATAAAAGAAAGCTTCCTATGAGAATGTCTTGTTATCTTCCAAACCGCTTTATGCTTTATTAGGGTCACAGGGAGGCTGGATCCCATCCCAACCAACTCTGGGTGAAAGCGGGGTACCTCCTGAACAGTCCATCAGACCAACATATACACAATCATTTTTACACTCACATTCACACCTAGGGGTAATACAGAATATTTAATCAGCCTAATGTGCATGTCCTCAATCTGTAGGAGGAAACAGGAGTACCTGGAGGAAACCCATGCATACATATTGAGAACATGTAAATTCCACATTCCTCGCCGGCACAGGGCTCAAACACAGGACCTTTATGCTGTGAGGAGGAACTGCTAACCACTGCACTACCACATACAATAATAAAGAATATTTAATTGTTAAAACAAAGTTTTAGGAAGGAACTAGAAAGTATAGATATAAGTATAATTTCACTTTAATAAAATAAGAAACCCTCTAGATAGTTAATACCCTCTAGATAGTTAATATTTAAATTCTTTTATGCATTTCTGGACCAGCTCTATCTAAACTAATTTAATTTGACAGAGCACTGAAGTGGGAGGATTTTTACAGTCAACACCTAGGAATGGCAGTAATTTGTCAGTAAATCTGTGTGTGAAAGTGTGTAAATGTTTATTAGTAAGAGGGTCGAGAATGACAGTTTTCCTCTGACCCAGTCCAGCTGCACTCTGATCCTCTGAAGTTTCTTTGGTTTTGTGAGGATTGTTTCTGTATGTGCTGTACGTGCTAAATATTCATCAGCATAATACCCCACACACCACAGCCCACTTTTGGAATCTACATTCCCCTTCCTCTGAGCAGTTTCTGTCATCACACCCACATTCCAGTCTGTACACTCTCTCACTTCAACATCCCAGCAGTGTGTCCCTGAGTTAAAACCCTCAGTGCCCAGGACGCATTCACATTCATCAAATCTCTCTGGATTATCAGGAAGTCTCTGTTTTTCATCTCTAAATCTCACAGTGGTCAGATCGTCAGATACACTGAGGTTGGGATGAGCAGTGTTGGGGTCCAGAGTTACAGGTACTGAAAAAAAAAACACACACACACACACACACACACACACACACACACAAATAAAAGATACAACCACAATTCCAAAAAAGTTTGGATGCTGCATACAATGTAAATTAAACTGAATGCATTGATGCACATCCGCCTCACAGCAAGAAGGTCCTCGGTTCGATTCCCGGGCTCAGGATTTACTGTGTGTAGTTTGTTCTCCTCATGCTTGCGTGTGTTTCCTTTGGGCACTCTGGTTTCTTCCTACAGTCCAAAAGCATGCACTGTACTTTAATGGGATGTTCCAAATTGCCCCTAGGTGTGAGTGTGAACGGCTGTGTGTGTCTTAGCCGTGGCCTGGCGAGTGGTCCAGGGTGAACCCTGCCCTCACCCAGAGGTGCCAGCCTCCCCGCGATGCTAATTAGGATTAAGCAACTTAGAAAATGAATGAATGAATGATGAATAATTTCAAAATATTACACATATCACTTTAGGGTCAGCGGTCAGCAAAAAAATCCTTCAACACACACACACACACACACACACACACACACACAGACACACACACACACACACAAAGAAATAAACAGATGAACAAAAGAGAGGGTGGGGGATCTTATTGTATTGTACAGTGTCCTTCATTTTCTCCCAGACTCTAAAGTTCAGGTTGCTCAGATGTTTTGCCACATGGATCAGTGCTCCTGAAAGCTCCTCTGGTTGCTGCAGTTTGCACTGGGTTCTACAAAATCATTCAAGACTCAGTGTTACTGTGGGTTTGGATTCAGAAACACAGAGAATGAGAGAGACAGAAAGTACATCACTCACCTTTTCACTGTCGCCTTGTAATTCTTTAAAATAACAAAGTAAATATCAGTGGATATGATTAATATTGTTTCTCACTGAAATGCGATGTTTCTGATGATATAAAGAAGTTTTACTTTCTTACAGTATAAACACTGACTAAATGATCCTCACTTGTAAGAACGAGACGTCATCAGCTCTCATCTCCTCTTCTACGGCTCTGATCGTGTCTGAAAGAGATGATATGTCTCTGCTCATCTTTTCAATCTTCTCCTTCATCATCCGACTCTTCTGCTTCTCTTCCTCTCTCAGTGCAGCGATCCTGTCTGCCTCTTCATCTTGTAGAAACTGGTGAAGCTTCTCAAACTCCTCCTTAATCTGACGCTCTGTTTTTTGACTCTGAATCTGCAGTGAAGAGGATATCAAGCAAAACAAAACTGTGCAATGACGCAAAACACATGAGATATCAAACACTACTGATTCTGACCTTTATATGTTCTGCAGTCAGACTCCAGTTCAATTTACAGTCTGCAAAGATCTTCAGTTTCTCCTGTAGGGGCTTCAGTGCAGTTGTTACCTCCTCCTGAAACAATGCACGCTGTACATGTTTAAAGTAGCATATTCACTTATATTTGTTATACTAACATAATCAGTTATATAATTACAGGCTGTAGTAGCAAATCATAATGAAAAAGTGAATAAGTATGAAACTGAAATGTGTTCTGAGGTCATTAAGAATCATGAAGTTCATGCAATCATTCATGTTATGAACCGCTTAATCCTTATTGGGGTCGCGGAGAGGCTGGCCTGACTCCGGGTGAGGGCAGAGTACACCCTGGACAGCTTGCCAGGCCATCACAAGGCAGAAACACATTGACGGCTATGCAGCCTACTCTGTATGGATGATGGGTAGAGAAGTGTATGAGGAAGCAGAAAATACTGCTCATGATTGAAATCACACCACTTTTTCTTGTAAAGTAAGCATGTCTGCCATTGGAACTGGTTCCCTTGTATTTATTGATGACGTGACTGTTGATAGTTCAGTCAAATGCTCATGACTTTTTGAACCAGTATCAGGATGTACACCTCCGAGCGAAAACAAGAAAAAAATGGGCCAAAGACCAAATTGAAAAATAATACATTTTAATGGAGCTAACAACATACCTCTGGTCAGAAAATGAGCAAGATTGAAAAGAATCACTTACGAGGCCGCCATGTTCTAGTCACATTGATAATGTCTTGAAAAGATATAAATGTTTGAGCTGACAATGTGGGGCAGCCGTGGCCTAATGGTTAGATAAGCTGGTTTGTTGCTGCCTACTGCTCTGAGCCTGGAATTCAGTTAATACTACAAGAGGCCTGAATAAACAAAATAAAAAATAACATGTTTTGGTGTGCAAAATTTTCCAAAATATCTACTGCCTTTATTTGGTAAACCTCTACAATTTATGCAGCCCATCACTAACATGATAACAAGCTCCTAAATGAAACCAGACATCTAAAAGTTCCCTAGTAAACAACTGAGTAGCCTCACAGCACTTCTGTACATCAATTTGAATAGGTACGTCTGCCATGCCACAAATTTAAATGAAAATGTAAATCTAAAAGCCACTGGGTGGTTCTTCCTACTGCAGTGGGACAATGATCTCAAGTAACTCAACTGACTTTTTATGTAGCCTCCCTCTGCCTAGAGGTGGGGGGATGGGTCCTGACTGTTGTTTGTGCTTATGCACAAAATGGGTCATGTTCCGTGTCTCCATTATCGAGACGGCAGCCTGGAGCTATGCCCGGAAGGTCATCGGTGCCTATCGTGAGAGGAGCTGTCAAGCTGAAGAAGGAGGCCTATCAGGTCCTTTTGGCAGCAGACAGGTACCAACAGGCCAAATGTGCTGCAGCCTGAACTGTCACCGATGTAAAATCGCGGGTGTGGGAGGAGTTTAGTGAGGACCTGGAAAAAGACTGTCAGTTGGCCTCAGAAAGGTTCTGGACCACCATCCGACACCTCAGGATGGGGAAGCAGTACTCCACAAACACTGTTTACAGTGGAAGTGGGGAGCTGCTTGCCTCGACAGGGGTTGTTGTTGGGAGGTGGAAGGAATACTTCGAGGACCTCCTTAATCCCGTACCTCTGGATTGGCAAAACGGGGATGGTAGTTCCACTTTTTAAAAAAGGCGACCAGAGGGTGTGTTCAAACTATCGTGGAATCACACTCCTCAGCCTACCCAGGAAAGTCTATTCAGGGGTATTGGAGAGGAGGATGCAGCCGATGGTTGAACCTTGGATTCAGAAGGAACAATGTTGTTTTTCGTCCCAGCTGCAGCACTCTTGACCAACTGTACACACTCTACAGGATCCTAGAGGGGGCATGGGAGTTTGCCCAACCTGTCCACATGAGCTTTGTGGACCTGGAGAAGGCTTTCAACCGTGTCCCTTGGGCTATCTTGTGGGGTGTGCTCCGGGAATATGGTATACCGGACCAGTTGCTATGGCCATTGCTTCAATCTCTGTATTGCCGTAGCCAGAGCTTGGTCCGCATTGGTAACAACATTCAAATAACAAAGTTCTGTTCATAATTTTCATAGGTAGAATTTCTAGGCGCAGCCAAGGAACTGGTTTGGTGGCCATAGGGTCTCGTGTCTGCTTTTTTTTTGTCCTTTTGGCTTCATCAAGCAGGGAACTCCAGCTCTTGCTAGAGTGATTCGCAGCTGAGTGTGAAGCGACCAGGATGAGAATCAGCACCTCCAAGTCCGATGCCATGGTTCTCAGGTGGAAAGGGGTGGTATGCACCCTCTGGGTCTGGAATGAGGTCCTGCCCCAAGTGAAGGAGTTCAAGTATCTTGGGGTCTTGTTCACGAGTGAGGGAATGATGGAGCGGGAGATCGACAGGCAGATCAGTGCAGCCTCTGCTGTAAAGTGGAGCTAGTACTGGTTCGTCGTGGTGAAGAGGGAGCTGAGCCAGAAGGCAAAGCTCTCAATTTACCTATCGATTAATGTTCCAACCCTCACCTATTCTCACGAGCTTTGGGTAGTGACTAAAAGAACAAGATTGAGAATACAAGCGGCTAAAATGAGCTTTCTTCACAGAGTGGCAGGGCTCTCCCTTAGAGATAGGGTGAGAAGTTCTGTTATCCAGGAGGAGCTTGGAGTAGAACTGCTGCTCCTCCACGTTGAGAGGAGCCAGTTGAGGTGGCTCGGGCATCTGATTAGAATGCCTCCCATTTCGGGCATGTCCAACTGGGAAGAGACCTTAGGGTCAATCCTGAACATGCTGGAGGGACTACGTCTCTCGGCTGGTCTAGAAACACCTTGGCGTCCCCACGGAAGAACTGGAGGAAGTGGCTGGGGAGAGGAACATCTGGACCTCACTGCTTAGGCTGCTGCCCCCACGACCCAACCCCGGAACAAGAAGAAGATGAACAAATGAATAAATGGGTTTAAATCAGTGGAATAACATCCGACAAGTTAGTTGTTGCCCAAGTTCCTGATTTCCCAAATTCCTATTTGAATGACCTTCCCATTGCAGAGTTATGGGTACAGTGGATTACAGCATAACTTCAGGAGAAGGTAAAAACTGAGCCTGGTAAGGGAACAATTGTTTATAACAGCTGCTAAAACATACAGTACCAGTCAAAATGTGGACCCACCCAGTCATTCTAGCTGAAATAGAAAGTGTGTCCAAACCTTTGACTGATACTGTATTACCACTGCACACACACACACACACACACACATACACACACACACATATATATAATATATATTTTTTATATTAGTTTTTAGACATGCTTTTTACCTTGCACTCTTTTACTGCCTCATCAACTGGACGAAAAAGGTGAGTGTTTTTCAGAATGCTGACATACCACACACAGCGGCTGTTGATCTTGCAGACAGAAGAGTTTAAAAATCTCATTGTGCATACTGCACACTGTTTCAGGTGCTGATGAAGATCTCTGATTCCTCTCCTGGAAGGAAGTCTCTGGCAGGTTGTTTAGGAAGAACTCATTCTTTACACTGGCCTGACCGTGGGTTGTTTCAGACGCTGCTGATGTCGGATTCCCCTTCTGTAAGAAATTCTCAGGCAGGTTCTTTAAGGCCAGCATTAAAGGAGGTTGATTCAGAGTTGACCTTTTCTTACAAACTGGACATTCTCTGAATCTTTTGGTCACCCAGATCTGCTGCAAACATGATCTACATACACTATGACTACAAGGTAAAACATCGTGATCCTTGACGGTTTTTAAGCAAATTGGACAAGAAAAATCCTCTTTTGTAAAATTTGATGCCATTTTCCCTTCTCGGTTATTATTTTCTTCAGTCTGAATTTCACTAGTCAGTGTTCCATTTTCATTTCTGGGAAAGTACCCACACCTTGATTTCAGGCTTGTGTTCAACACAGAATGATGGCTGTTACTTCAGTGTCCACTTGGTAATCATTTACTTTCTGAAGAATGACATTTTTGGGAGTTATTCTGTTAATAAATGTGTGAATTGAAAAATAAAGAATTTGTATAAAAATGCATTAAAAACATAAAAGCTGAAAAGGTGTCAAGATAAACTCACCTGAACACTGCATCGGTTTGTGAAAGACTGCAGCTGTCTCAGAGTCTGCACTTCCTTAATAGGTGGAGTTTTACAGTGCATACACGATTTTAGTGTAGGGTGGTCAATTCAATTCAGTTTTATTTATTTCATTCATTCATTTTCTAAGCCGCTTAATCTTAATTAGGGTCCCAGTGAGGCTGGTGTCCATCTCAGGCCACTCTGGTGAGGGCGGGGTACACCCTGGACAGCTCGCCAGACCATTGCAGGGCCAACACTTACACAACGATTCACACTCACACCTAGGGGCATTTTGGTACAGGCAATTAGTCTACTGTGCATGTTTTTGGACTGTGGGAGGAAACTGGAGTACCCAGACGAAACCCACACAAGCACGGGGAGAACATGCAAACTCCATACAGTAACTCCTAAGCCCGGGAATCAAACCCAGGACCTTCTTGCTGTAAGAGGGATGTGCTAATCACTACACTACTGTGACGCCTTCAGTTTCATTTGTATAGGGCATTTTACAATTGACATTGTCGCAAAGCAGCTTTACATAGTAAAAGTAATTAAAAAAGGAATTTAAATATTTTTATACAACCCCAACACATCCCTAATGAGCAAGCCTGCAGCGACGGTGGCAAGGAAAAACTCCCTCTGTTGACACGAGGAAGAAACCTTGAGAGGAACCAGGATCAAAAGGGAAACCCATCCTCATTTGGGTGAAACCATAAAA
>JAQMYF010000012.1:45053359-45063643 GCA_030014195.1 Neosilurus mollespiculum | reverse complement strand
CAAACTCCACACAGAAACGCCCGAGCTGGGAATCGAACCCAGGACCTTCTTGCTGTGAGGCAGATGTGCTAACCACTGCACCACCGTGCCGCCATAAAATATACATTATTATTATAATATAACAATAATGTGGTACATTAGTTTTCAGTTATATTTTTTGCCCCTTAGGAATCATTTTTTCATTATTTTCACATATGGATTATGAAGTAGAGCATACCTGAGCTGTAGGACCAGTCCTGGAGGGAAGAGTTGGTATCTAATGCGTCCTATTTGAGCAGGAAACCTTCCCACTAGTTCAATCACAGTCACATGTCTTAGGTCCAAGCCACACTGTGCTTGCTGAAACACACATATTCACAGTCTACACTGCTTCACTTTCAAACCAAATATCACAGGAATCCATGAAGTCACCCCACTATTACCTGTAAATTAGTAATTTGGAATCTGTAGTAATGGTTGGCTGCTGTTGGGGTGGAGATTATAAGTAGACGGCGTTTCTCATAGAACTGATCCAGTAGTTGAGCAGCGGATCGTACTCCAACATTAATGTTCAGGGCTGTAATTAATAACAAGAGGAGGAAATAGTAACTGAGCAATAGATTCTTTCTTGTCATTGTCTTGTTGCCTGTCAATCTGTATTACTATCCACTATTAATATGTAGCACAGTGATAAAACAGGATGTGTCAACATCAAACATCATTGGGCCTCATTCATCAATATCTTCTTCATTTCATTCATTTTCTGAACCACTTAATCCTAATTGGGGTCACGGGGAGGCTGGCACCCATCTCAGCCGACTCTGGGCGAGGGCAGAGTACACCCTGAACAGCTCGCCAGGCCATCGCAGGGCAGAAACACGCTGCCGGCAATGCAGCCTACTCTTTACGCACGACAGCAATGGTTCTTTTACATGCCTCTCACCACAGACAGCAAGAGACATGGCTGGCCTTTGATAACCCAGTAAGTTGCACTGGGGGGACAGCAGTGACAACACGGTGATAGTGGGGCTTGAATCCCTCATCTTTGCATCAGTAAGCCAACACCCTACCACCAGGCCACCACTGCCCCATCTTTCAATATCTATTGGAAAAAGTTCTTTCGTAAATTTGTTCTTTAAAAACATTCAGAAGAAATGTTTACATATGATGTGGTCTTAAACCTCGGATTTGTTCGCAGCCGCATTTAAGTTAAAGCAACAGCTATTAAACAGTGGCACTTCTTCTTTTTCGGTTATCTGGTGTTATCAAATAAGTGATATTTATTTGCAGGATGTTTTGAAATAAAATTACCAAAATCATTATTATTTATATTATTAATTAATTTAATATAATAATAATAATAAAAAATTAGTCTGACATCATATTGTGGATTGGAAAATGTAAATAAGATGGAAAATTATAGCGATTTCCCAACATGACTTTAGCAGCACAGATATGTGTGTGAGAGCTCCTTTGTGTTCATAGATTCTCTTTGTAGCTAAGAACAAATCACAGATAAGAAAATACTGGTGAATTCCAGTAAAGTGCGTAAGTGAGATTTAAGAACAAATTTTTTCGTAAGAACGAATTGTGAATGAGGCCCATTGTTTCCACCGTTAATGAAAAGAGGATGTGAAAGTAAGACAGCATTTGTAGGAAGTAACTAAATTTGAAGGGGCGAGAACAAAACACACGATAAGTCACTTGAACACGACATGTAGCAAATTAACATAAACAAGTCCCGGCACGACATTACCCCATTGTTGCAGAAACTGGACATACTCAGTTCATACTAGAGTCATGTGAGAATGAAATATTTTAACTGGTTGAAGGAAAACACCTCATTTCTACTGTTTCTTTGTACCATAAACATGTTACCAAAATGTGACTTCACCTCATTTTGCACTGTCACCTTCATCTTATATAAATTTATAAATATTTATAAATATATAAATGACATAAAAACTAGCATGTGTGGAAACTAGCATGCGCATGCCATGGAGGTTATGTTTTTGCCGGCGTCTGTTTGTTGTTTGTTATCAAATTTATACAAAAAGTTATGAATGGGTTTTCGTGAAATTTTCAGACAAGGTGGAGAATGGGTCAAAAAAAATAAGTGATTTGTTTTTTGTTCACCTCTACCAGGGAGTAGAGTAGACTGTCCTTCCTTGGTGGAGGTTTGCGCTCTCTGAGTGCTTCTTTTTTTTTCTATATATATATAAATTATGCCTAAATGTTTTTTTGCCATGAGTTGCATGTAAGTTTGTTGTGAAATACTAAATAATATTGTGCCGTGCTGCCATGATGCCATTAGTTATGAAAGCTATCTCTTCTTTACAAGGCTTGCATGTAATTTCTAAACTTCAAAAAAAAAATTTCCACTTGAAGCCAACATTTTGGGCTTATTTCTTCACAGGGTCACAGCAGCGAAATCTTTATTCTTGGGTCACCTCTTGACTCCCACTGTGTCGCATTTGACCAGCCAGTGGCACACTAGCAATGCTCTCAGCGCTTCTGGGAAGAACTACAGAATGTCCTCAACTCACCCCAAGAGGCTCAATGAGGTGTGCAGAAGTGCCGGTGACTGATGTTTAGCTTAGTGCATTCTTTGGTTTCTGAATCTCAGCTTTAGTTTTATTACTGTGATGAAGAAATGCCTTCCTGGTATGAAAATAAACTTGTTTTCAGTTCTGCGTCCCTCCGTCAGTCTTTCACATTAGTCACACAAAGGTGTGACTTGTTTATTTCATGTGCAACATGGAATTTGATGATAATATGAAACAGCTTATGTACAAATACACAACATTTTCCAGTAAATATTATAATTAGTTCGATATAGATGAATGACCATTGTTATTAAAAGGTTTTGTGAGTAAATTACACAAACCAAAACTCTGATTTAGCTGTGCAGCTGTTAGGTGTTGACTTGTGAGGCTCTACATACGTGCACAGCTGGCTTCCAGGCCAGACCATTCCATATTGAACTGGCAAACTCGGGCAGCACTGCCTCTCAGCTCATAACCTCCGAGGCAGCGGAAATCACATGTTGCCCCATAATTATCACCTGCACTGTCGCACTTCATCCAGCCATTTTCAGGCACTGAGAGGGGATTACAGCGGCGGACTGTAACAGGGAACACATTTTTAAAACATCAGAAACACTTGAGATAAATCATAATAGAATGTGTCTTTTAATACTTTAGCGTTTTCCCTGCTCTGACACACACATTTTAACACAGGATGGGCTGTTAATTATTTAATCAGTTGCATCAGGTGTGTTTGACAGAATTGCATAATGTTCGAGATTGCTGCCAACAAAGTATTAAAAAAACATGGACTTCTCAGTGAAACAATGGACATATTTCGTTACCAAGAGGCTACCCAACTAATATTAGTTACAACATCTTATTAGCGTAAGTTTTTGATTTGCTTACTTTCCAAGATCAGGAAACTATATGAACAGTGTTATAGATTTAACCAACTGAAATAGTCTTTGTTTACTGGAGTATAGTAAACTCTACTATAAACCCTTCCTTTTCCAGGTATGATGTCATATGCTGAATATGGGGTTAAGGAGACCTTCCTCCCCAGTGTAGCTAACTATCAAATGCCTGCCCTGTCTCTCACTGTCTGTGGTGAGAGGCATATAAAAGAACCATTGCTGACTTTCATCAAGAGTAGGCTACATGGCCGTCAGCATGTTTCTGCCCTGCGATGACCTGGTGAGCTGTCCTGGGTGTACCCTGCCCTCGCCCAGAGTCGGCTGAGATGGGCGCCAGACTCCCCGCAACCCTAATTAGGATTAAGAGGTTCAGAAAATGAATGACTGAATGAGACCTTCCTAACTTTTTGAGTCGGAATTTTGATTTAGTTAGTCCTCTTCGCTGCGGTCAGAGCTCAGGGCCTGTACTGCAGCTCTCCATCTGGTGCGGTTTTGGGCTGCTCTTTATGCCTCGCCCCCATGCTTCATAAAATCTTCTGATATTTCAGATTGTTACGTCTGTAGCTAACTCTCTCCCCGACTCTCACACACCACGAGCACACTCCCCGAATACTAATCACCTGCACCTCATTACCGGATCTAATCACCTCCTCCATATAAACCCCTGCTAGACACTATTCAGTGTCTAGCCTCGTTGGATGTATACGTGTACTACTGCTACTCCTTCTAACGCTTTGGACTCACCGCTACTTCTATGCTCTCGCCCTCTCCTCGTCCCGATCACGTCCCTCTTCTCCCGGATCCTTATTCCCGTCTCCGTTGTGTTTGTCCGTTTGTGTTCGCCCCTCGTGGCAGGTTTCATTTCCTAGTTTATCCTTGTTTGTCGGTTTTGCGTTTGCCACTCGTGGCAGGTTTCTGTTCATTCCCCGTCAGTGTGTTGTCTGTGTTTCGTGGCTCTCCAAGCCATAGTTTCTGGTTTATAATAAACCTGATTATGATTATCCTTCTGGTCTCTGGGTCGTATCATTACACAGATACTACGAAAAATACTTCAGACCTAGGATTTAAATTCTATACTTCAGTCTATAAATAATGAAGTTCAGTACACTATATAATATAAACTTTAGACACTGGCTGAAAGCGGAGCTCCGAAAAAGTAATGTGATATTATGGATGATATCATGTTGCATAAAATCGCTTTGCCTTACATGCACAGTTGGTAGGTTCTTGTACAATAACAAGCAGAGTGGATTCTTGTCTTGTTTTGATGACAATGATGCTGACATATCACGTGACCATGAGGTTGCACCTTCATGCCCCCTGGACAATTTCACCCAAGTTTTGTCGTCTAACAATGGTCCCTTCTTGAGATAAAATGGAAAGTAGATACAAACCACAGGCTTCCCGTGTGTATACGGACATCGTACATACATACAGACGGACGGATGGACAAGATGGTTGCATTAATAAAAAAACGATTAAAGAATCATATATCTGGAAGGAAAAGTCATAGAACAACCAAACTTGGACAATGTTGTCTTGGGTTTAAGAAGTGTGCAATGGATAAGTCGTGACTTGACGCCATTACTGACATCAACAAATCAGCAAGGAATGCACGTGTCACAAAAAATCATATTAATGCTATTCCAATTTCTCTTAAGTATGGTGCCCCGTTTGTGCGGCACTTTGTGATTACGCTTTCACTATAAATTCAAAGATGTTATCTGTTGGTAATAAACAAGTAATAAACAAGGTTTTATATGAACAATTATTTGATCGACTGCAATGGCCTGGCGAGCTGTCCAGGGAATACTCTGCCCTTGCCCGGAGTCGGCTGAGATGGGCGACAGCCTCGCCACGACCCTAAATACAATGAAGCTTCTTAGAAAATGAATGAATGAATATTCGATCGAGGGGATGTATCCACTGACGTCTTTATCAGAAAGCCGAATAACGAAAGCTGAATTCTATCACTGTTTTATTATTCATTCAAAATATTTTCAGTCTTCCATATTTCTTTCCAACTCCAGCATAGAAGTTTAAAAAACAAACAAACAAAAAAAAAAAACAGGTGCCAAATCTTCACCCACCCCTAGCATTTTGATATTTCTTGTTTCCAAAGATGCTTGGAATACCATAAAATTACTTTTGTTGCTTTCTTGATGTTGCTGTTTTTCTCATCAAGTAATTTCACTAATAACATTTGCATGTAACATCAATTGTGCAATAATCATTCAATGATGGAACAAGTCAGTTCATAGAAAAATACCATGAATTAATTGATGGCTTTCCACCAACCTGAAACAGGAAAATGTTTCAAATGAATGAATAATATAATTTATTGAGGAAAATAAATTCATGAATGTAATGAAATGTAATAATTCTATAGCTACTGAAACAATGACCTAATGACTACTACTGAACTACAGATCGAAACCAAACAGATGTGGATTAGCAGTTTTTCACAGCAGGACCATGAACCTTCTATTCTCATGTAGAGGATGGATATAGAGGTAGTTTGGGTTTAGGATACTAAATATATTCATGTGTTATTCACCTTTTACTCTGATGTTGAATTTACAGGTAGCTTTGTTTCCAGCCCGGTCCAATACTGTGTATGATTGTTTATGGTTTCCTTCTGTAAAATGTGTTCCTGGAGGCTTCCCTTTTAGTGTAACACTGTAAGGCACAAAAATGTTTATGGTTACGTGGGACGATATTGAATGATTGTTAAACATATACTACTTAATATATCTCCAAAGTACACTGCAGCTGTGGACAATATTTAATGCAAAACAAACAAACCAAAAAAAAAAGCTAACAAAATGAGTAGAGATGTAAAATGTATGCAAGTTACAGTATGTGATTCATATTTGATGAACACAAAGGTGATCTTGTAGTTGACCTACTAAAACTTGCATACATTTTACATCTCTACTCATTTTGTTCTTGATGGTTCTTGACTGGTACAGATGAAAAGTATTCAACCTATTGTTGTGAGATCACAAATTCAAATTCCAATGATGGGGAAGCCAAAACAGAAACAAAAGCCCAAAAGAGAAACATTATCCAACTGTGTGAGTCTGCGAGCTTGCGTATGGGACATAGTGCTTTTCTTCTAGTACTTTGTGCTGTGGGTTGGGATTGGCTCCAGCTTCAACTGCAAATCTGCCAGATCTGTTGTTATATGGGTCATTCTCTGAAACTGGTACCATAAAGCGTGACATTCACAATCCCCAAATTTCCGTGTAGTCCAGTTTATTTCCCTCTATACTGACCATAAATTTATGAACCATTGTTACAGAGACAGTTACAGAGACTTCATGCACATAACTGCACTTTTATCATTAACAAGCAAGAAAAAAATCTTTATATAACACCAAATTCATATTCAAATTCATTCATGCATTAAGGAAATTAATTAATTAATTATAAAATAAAATAAAAAATCAATAAATTAATTACCGTGTGACATCGTACGTCGTAACATGGAACCTCACCCCTCACGGGAAAAATGGGTCGGCTCTGTACGTAACTGGCGTGGACACCACTGGTTACGCACGGAACCGTAGATTGATGTGCTATTCTCAGTCCACAAAGTAAGAAAAACAGGAATTTCTACTTTGGATATAAATTTTAATGCAAGATCTTTATTGCAAGCCCTGCTATTATCACTTTGAGTTGATACTTCGGCGATAGCATGGCACCAAACATCAGGAACAAAAAAATGTCACAATTTTCGTCCACATATTGCAACCAATTCTATTTTTTTTTTTTCCCCCGCTGGATGTGTCTGAATTATTCTGTCTGACATGTTGTATGTGTCATTGTGGTATGTTTTGGCCAGGAATTGCTCTTTTAATTCTTTTTATTTCCTAGAAAATATTAGGTCAAAATGTGAATTATTAAATTTTACCCAGTTTCAGAGAATGACCTATACGTAATGGATGGATGGATGGATGGATGGATTGAAGGATGGATGGCTAGATTAAATAAACCAGGGAGAAAATGGGCAGGAAAAGCCTGTAGAGTTCTATGGTAAGTCTGAAACTGAGATGATTTATTTATCTTGTACCATATAAATAGAATTATTTAAGATGAATGGTGTGTGTGTATGTGTGTGCATGTGAAACTAACTCTGTAAGTATGCCATCTGCAGTGTCTTTGCCCTCCGGTGTGTCCCAGGTCACTTTTGCTGTCACCTTGCCAGGATCGGCTGTCTTCTCCTTCACGTTTGGACACTTAATGACTGGTGGATCCAGATCTGTGAAAAAAGATCAACTTAGCAATCAATGGTAATAATTTGATTTCAGTTCATATTGATAGTTTCAGTTTGGTTTTATTTGTGTGTCATGATCCTTTTACTCACCCAGACACACACTATGACCACCGCTCCATGTTTTGCTACTTTGGCAGGTGACACTACGGTCCCCACGGAGTGTGTATCCCGGTGAACAGAAGAACTGGCAGTGGGAGTTGTAGTAGGAACCATCCGAACACTTAAATCCACCGTTTGCTGGCATAGCCAGTGTTGGACAGCGGACCTCTGCAACAGTGCGTTCCATTTAGTTCAGCAAGTCCTAATGTACTTATACATCTTGTACTTGTACAGTCAGCAATAATATTATTTTTATGATAAAGGTTCAATGTGCTGCTGTGCTACATCAAATATTTCTTAAAAGGAATATCAGCTTCTTTATTGCTTAAATCACATGGGACACGTGAAACCAAGTTATTTCTTATATGACAGATGGTTGTGCTTGTAATTAAACCTGTGTTATATCCACCATCATGTATGTGCATGGGGTTTATGTAACTCTTTGAGGCTGACCTCTGCAGATGTGTTTTCCAGACCACTGTTTGCTGGCCATGCAGAGGATCTCGCTGCTGCCGTGGAGCTCATAGCCTCTATTGCAGTGGACCTTACACCGGGTTCCTAACACATTCTTATAACGCTCCCCACGTGGCGTTTGGCAGCTTGCATGCCCATGCTTCACTTTGGCTGGAGCACACCATGGCACACCTACACAAGACAAACCATGTAGGTACTCACGTACACTAAAAGGTTACACACATTTTGCCTACACAGGTCAAGATAACCTATCCCAACATGATCATCTGCAAAAAGTACCTAAAGACACACTTACCTTGACTCACCTTTGGAGGAGCCATGAACAAGATAAGCATAAGATAAAAGAAGCTTATGGGATAAAAGCAGTTAAGCGTACCTATAGGTGAAAGTGTATTAACCATTAACGAGGAAAAGGGAACAGCTAAGAGGTTGCAAAAGGTACATGGGGCAGAGTGTGTGTGTGTGTGTGTGTGTGTGTTGTGTACGTGTTTTCACCTGTATATCTTACATCCTCGTCGTCAGTGTAAGGCCAGTACCCCGACCCTGGAAAACAGAAGACAGCAAAAGAAAGCCAGGGACCGTCTGAATTGCCACGGAATCACAGAGATTACAAAGGCCTGCATGCAAGCTAAATCTCTGATTCCCTCAATGTGGGCAATTACATTAAAGCACAAACCAGTAGCTGCTCTGACTGGCTTAAGATGCATGTTTTCCTACAGGTGCCACAACATCAAGTGTGCCAACCAATTTGAGCCTGTCAGCTGTTTACACATGGATAACTTACCAGGCGTAAGTGTAAAATATGCTCCAGTCTCACTTATACAGATGAAAAACATGTTTCTAGGACACATTGCTGCTTTTATACCAGTGACATTCTATCTGTAGCAAAGGATGGATTACTCCACTTTTCATAGTTTTGAGAAAACGGGGATTTTAACATTTGACAACATTAAGAGTTTACAAGTGAAATCAGTTTGTTCACGGTTTCTTTATATACCAGTATATTTGGGTAGCTAAACCACTTAACAATCACCTCACCTATGCATTTGGATGTGATTCTTTTCAAATTTTGTTGATTATTCGATTATATTGATTGATCTTGCTGTTGCAGGACTTGACGTATCTGAGCGCGTGACGAGGTTGGTATTCACTGAGCAGGTAGAAGGCGATTGGGCAAAAAACACTAGGTAAAAAGGACAATTTTGGCGTTTTGTGGCGATATCCACTTGTTGCTGTCAGCCATCGATATGTTCATATTCCATTTCATTACAATATTTCATTAAATGCACGGTGGTGTACTGGTTAACATGACCGCCTCACAGCAAGAAGGTTCTGGATTGGAGTCCCAGGCTCAGCAAGGATGTTTCTGTCTTGAGTTTGCATGTTCTCCCTGTGCTTGCATGGGTTTCCTCCCACAGTCCAAAGACATGCACATAAGGCTAATTAGATGTTCCAAATTGAGTGTGAATGATTGTGTGTGTTGGCCCTGCAATGCACGGCCGAGCTGTTGTGTCCCACCTTCGCCCAGAGCCAAGTGCACAGTGTATAACTGCCTTTGTATGGGGCCTGTGGTGTAGTGGTTAGGGTGCTGGGCTCATGAACGATAGGTTGAGGGTTTGAATCCCCATAAGACCCTCACCGTGCTAAGACTGTCCTCCCAGCAGTATAAATGGGTACCAATAAAAATATTGGGAAGGTAACCTGCGACAGACTAGCGTTCCATCGAGGAGGAGTTGAGCTCCGGCCTGATGAGCCAGTAGGCTCGGGTGTAAAAAGCCCACAGACTTACCTGAAATTGCCTTTAACTAGGAACGGTTGTGATTCCATGATCTTAGAATTGTATTGTTAACCTTTAGTCCAGCCATGTTCAACAAAATGAAAATGATAAAACTGGAGAACATTTACTGCAGGGGTGTCCAAACTTATCCGCCAATGGCCGGGGTGGGTGCAGGTTTTCACTTCAACCAACCAGTAGCCACACCTTCCACCTGTGTGAACCACTGATCTCAGA